>JAJHUR010137763.1:0-28447 GCA_027495735.1 Lutjanus campechanus | reverse complement strand
CTCTGTAACATGAAGCTCAGCGCAAGTTCAATCAGGAAGACCTCCTTCGCTGCATTCATTCACAATTCTCCTTTACTCTCCCTCACTCCTCCTACTCCCTCTAATCAGCTGATTGTGGGCGTTCACTTCCTCTTTACTATCCAATCAGGTTTTGCCACGGTCTCGTAGCCAGTCAATTTGCTGCCGCCAAACTTTAAATCGCCTCTGTCTTTGCTCCATCCGTTGCATACAGACAATTGCGCAACCCTCCTCCACCCCTCTCTCCTCCAGTCTCCAGACCAGGCAAGTCAGTGACGATCACCTCAACCTTCCACCACGCCTCTCTCCTCCAGTCATCAGGTCCAGGCCGCAGGAGTCGGAGTCACTCACCTCACTAGATCTGCATTGTCATCTCTTTACCACCACCAGTGTCTAGATCCTGGGGGGGGTTTCCTCTTCACTACAGTTTAATCGCCCCCTATGGATATATGTGCATATTCTGTTCACCACAATGGGATCTAACCGCCAAAGACTTTTATGCTCATTGTCTCATGCATGTTTCAATAAACTAATTTCATTTACTCTTAAGTCTCTCCTGATTGAAATGGTTTTGATGTTACAATTTCAGTTATTTCATATTGCAGTTAAACTCTTATTTCTTCAAAAGAAGAGTTGGATGGTGTGGCAAGACTGTTGCCTGAAAAGCTTTCAACTATAATTAAAATTTAATTAAAGTGACTGCTTTTTGTTCTTGAAAGTTAAAAAAACCCCTTTGTATATTAAGAATGTCCTCATGAAACTCACTGACCAGCCGTTATCAAATTTTCAAACATGCACTGAATCAGCCAGAGACCGAGGCTGTATATCTTAAATTCACTTTACACTTTATATGCTTTTTACGCATAACACAGATGAGTATGAAAAAGAATCAAAATTATGTTATTATTCTCCTGCAGTGGGGATCAAGGCCACTATTATAATCAATCTCTATCTGTGTTTGAAAACTGTGGGCAGTCCACCGCCTCTAGACTTTTGCCAATTTCAGTGCTGTGGCAATAAAAAAAAAAGCAGACAAAGAACTGTGACTGCATCTAGAAAAATAACCAGAACTGGATCACGATGCAGTGCATTTTTATCAAGCTACACACAACTCTCTATTATAAAGATCTATATATTGTCTCAGGTTAAACAGCATGACCTACAATCACTTGAATGCCTCTCAAAATAGAGAATACCATGGCCAAGGATAAGTCTGTCATGACCATAGATCAGTGCAGTGAGAGGTTAGAAGAAAACAACTTGAGCTCTCAACACAATCATCTCTGAGAGTTTTTCCTGCCATCAGATTTTCTCTGATTTAATCTTTTTCTGTACTTTTTTCTATACGCTTTTGTACTTATAGTGTCCTTAACTGTTAAAAGAGAAGACATGTGGCATCTGTGATATGAATGGAAGGCTACTGTAATACATGGAGTTGTATAATCTCCCACAACAATCAATTTCATGTCAGTGGCAAAATCAGCATGTTAGAACGAAGAAATTATGTTGTACAGGACAACTACTGTAGGGGGCGTGGCATTGTGGCTTGAATTTATTATTTATTTATTTGTAATTGTATTTATTTATTTGTTTATTTGTTTATTTATTTGTCAGCTGGTTGGGTAAAGTTTTGCATATTTTGCATGTAAATTACATGAATAATATCTATAAATGAAAATCCATTTTTTGAATGAAATACTATATGTATACCCATATCATACCAAACTGACTCCATATCAGCATTTACACACACAGACATGGGACATGTCACACGCACACCCACACCAACATACATAAACACACACAATGTGCCTTATGCTGCCTGCCCACTGGCACTGGTTGTATTGACGTCGTATGTGACTACGACTGGAGAGACAGAACTGACACTGTTCAGTGTAGCAGGAATATTTTGGCCCCTGTGTTGTTGCTAGCCAAGCTAACACTAGCAGCTCTGTTTATCATGGGATCATTATCAAGAGAAAGAATGCAGTCCAAAGGTACTTTAATGTCTGTCAAAAGCACCAAAATTTAAAAATACTAACCAGAGGGTTAGCAAAATATTGCACAAACTCCCAAAACCCCAAACTTGCTGTGTTTCTCTAATACATTTAAAAATAAGTCATGTTTGTTCGTTTTCACAATAATGGAAACACTCCAAACCATGACAAAGTTTTATAGTCCCTACCTGCTTACACTTTTGCTTAGAACAGTTTCAAATTCAGTCAACTTAAAAATTTAAGCCAGACTGTACAATAAATTTTTTTGAAGTTAAAACAAACAGTTTATTTTTACAGTGTAGGTTAGTTTGGTTGACTTCAGTGTTTTTTTTTCTAAATTTATTAAGAAATATCAATATTAACACCAGCATTGACATGTTTCATCACAGTACATTATTTTAATTCAGTAACGTTGTGCATCTCATAATAATAATAATTAGAATAATATTCTGCTTTAAATAGTATGTTGAAATTATAATGTTAATCCAAGCACAGCAAAAAAAAAGCCCCAGCCTGTCAACAATTTCTCCTTGTCAACTTATAATTTCCAGCAACATGCTGTATCTCAGCTAAACGAACAGGTGGACAAACCCCAGAGAGGAAGCAGTGAGGTAAAACAGCTGTTGATGAGATGTCACACTGGTACATCCTGCTCATTAAAAAGAGATCAAAACACATTTAGACTCCTTGTCTCTTCATAGTTTTGAATATTTCTAAAGATATATCTATATATCACTACTGACAGTCCTTCCCTAAGTGTCCTTTTGTAGGTTTTCCTCATGCATATAACTAACTACTCTTTCAGAAAATACAAACATGGGTGCATTCAGTACAAATGCTCACTTTGGAGGGTTGAGTGTTAACAAATTAAATCATAACACTCAAACTATGACTCCAAAGCAAACTCAAGGAAAACCTCTTTATTACCATAATCAAACATTTCAAAAAGCAAATTCAGGAGGCGTCCTTGTGGAGGGTGTTAGTGGATGTTTACCGGCAGTAAACATCTGGAATGATTAGAAGCTCATACTGTTACCAAGCCTCAATCCCCTCTCCTGCCCTGTGTTCTTGTCTAACTCTAATACACTGCTTGGAAACCCGGTGAACTGCTGTAGAAAGCTAATCTTCATTTACACATTCATGAGAAAACTCATTTTCATTGTTAATATCTCACTTGATGGTTTTAGACAGAATAATCAGGGGCTCACAGGGCTTGTTCCACTGGCTGTACACATCAAATATCTTGAAAAGAGCAGCTCTTCTTAATTGCAAATTGTATCTTAAGCATGGGATGTGGATGTTAGTTTGCAGGTCGGTCAGTGTGCCTGTCTGTCAGCCCACCATATTGGACTAAACTATGGATTACCATGAAATTTTGTAGAGACTGTTGTAGAGACTGTCATGGTCACCAGATGATGAATTCTACAGAGTTTTTTTTTTAATTTCAATGAAACACAGCAATTGAATGGACTGCCATGAAATTTGGTCCAGTTATCCATGGTGCCCAGAGGACAAACCTCGTGGTCTTACTTTTGCCATAGCACCATCATGAGGTCAAGACTTTAATTTGTCCAATACATTCCTATTAGCCTCAGCTGTACTTTGCTTTAGTGCTAATTAGGCCTGACTCCTAACAGTCGACTAAACCATTAGTCTATCAAAAGAGTCTTAGTCAACCAAGTCTTCATTTATCTGTAGATGAAGGAAAAAATCTTCAATCTTCATTTGGGAGCCATGCCTCGCCCTTGGGCCTGAGGCTAAAGTATCAGGAGAATATTGCAACACAGACCTTTTCTCTTGTAACATGGAAATCACTATCAATATGGGGCACTTGTACTTAAGTGGAACTAGGGGAGCATGGGTTTTTGATTACACTGCTAGACAGGAACTTTGGACCCCTGGGAGGAGCTGGTGTTGAGCCCAACACCGGAGGGACCAAATGGGGAATGCTGGTGGGGAGCTTTGCCAGAATAAGCATGAGAACTAGAGCCAAGTGAGCGGGCAAATGAACCGGGCTCAGTAGCCACTGAAGTCACTGGCGCACTCCTGCTGACTTAACCTTACTGTGGCTGCCATTAGCTAGTAAGCTCAATTAGCGGTCCTCACAGCCTTGGAGGCTAACTGAGGCCAGTTTGACGACAGGGAATACAGTACCAAAGTAATTTACAGCAGCACAGACCAGGACTCTGCCTCTGGGGATGATGAAAACATGGCAGGTTCAGGCAGGGACAGGAGGGGTGAAGCGGTTAAGGAGTGAGTTTGTAGAGAGTTAATTTGTAAGTATACATCATCCATCATGTTGATAAGTCTGTTTATCAATTAGTTGTTTTTGTGATGCTGGAAGTTATTTATTACTGTGTTTTAAATGAGAATTGATTAGGCTATGCTGCATTGAAATAAATTAACAAAATGTCCAGTCTCTTTGTTGCTTGTTCAGACACGTTCAGAATCATTGCTGTGTTTTCTGTTAGCTTTCCATAGACAGCTCACTTCATTCCCCAATGAATATTATATATGTGCGATGAGTAGTCAATTAATGGTTTGAACTAACAACTACTAATCGACTAGGAAAATCTAATCAGCAATCAATCATTAAACTTATGATCATGGTAACCAATATACCTGCTTATGGCAGCATTTTGCTCAAAGCACCATTGTTTATATTGTGAGCACAACACCATGGAGCCACTGTAGACTTTGTTGACATTCTGTAGACTCTCGTTCAGCAACAAAAACACATTAGGCGGTCATATATTACATACCACATTGTATATTATAATGTACTACAAGATTATTAAAGTTTTTTTTTTTATTTCTGATGCAATATTTTCTATTTATTGTCTCACTCAGCCAGAGTGTGACAGCTCATTATTGTACAACTTTACAACAACTCATAAAGAGCTGAATTGTTGAAATATTTCTTGGTTGGGTTGTTTGTTAAAATGCTTTCTTTGCTGACTTGTTTATGTTTGTCACTGTTTTTCTTTTTATACTCAAACTTGCCTGGAGCACATACTACAGATTCTTTCATCTCAACAACTTCTGGTTCTTCCTTTCACGTGGAGCACTAATAATGATGGCACAACAAGTTGTTAGCCTGAAAAGGACCAACCTCAGGTGGATGTACAAATTTGCACAATGATATTTTACTGAAATGATGTGTGTCCAAGAGAAAATATATTCTAAAGGTTCACCTCACTGCAAGTGTAACATCAGAGCAGGTCAGAGCTGTGGGCTCTCTGTACCCAGTCAACTCTGTGTCTGGTCAGCCACAACATACAGCCCTAACTTTACATAATCCTTTTAATGGTGTATTTGTATGAATTACAGTAGGAGGCTTATTTTCCATTCATTCATCCCAGTTATCGTCATCATCATCATCATCTCTTTTTTTCCCTTCTTTCCTTTGATTTATTCATCTACCAACAGTATTCACATAAACATTTTCAGTATTTCTGTTTTGTTCTTTTCCTGTGCTGTTTTCACCAGTGTGAAGTGGGTAGGTCTCAGCTGGAGAAAGACATACATTTACATTCTCCAATCAGAATTTGAGTCAAGATCTAGACATCAGTGGTTTATTGGCTTATGTTGTCAGTTCACTATCAATCAAATCAAGTCACCCCCACACAGTTCTGATGAAGCAGATAAGCTGAGTGTTTTAATAAATAATTCCTATTGATGTTTTTTCACCTAGCTTTAAATGTGATTGTGGCCTATATAGCCATGACGGTAACACTGTGTAACACCATGTCATGACACATGTCATGGTTCATGGAAGTTATACCATTTGTGCCTGTCATAAAGATGTCATTAAATATTTTAAGGTCAGTTTGACAACAGAGTACAGGTGATTTAGCTTAGAGGGTTATCTAATGGACAAATAGCAGTTAGCTAGTTTACACTAGCCACTGTCTGCTGTTATCTGTAGCCGCTATTAGCTACATAGCTCAGTCAGCCACCCAAATAGCTGACTCAACCCTGGGGGCCAAACCCAGAAAGAAGGTGCTGTAGTCCTATGTCCTGTCAAACTGGCCACTGTCTGTCTAATTAGACTTTAAGTTTTGCAACAGCTGATGTTGTCTTGGTTAACACCAAATTGTCATAACAAAGACATGGTTGATTTGATTATTATCAGATTGTCATAACAAACACATCTCAAACAATGTCAGCTTTTTAATAAAAATTGCATAATTGACCGAATGACACTTAATGACAACATTCATAAAAACATGTTTGTGACAGGTGTCATGGCATGGTTATGACAGTGTAATAGCAGTCTTATGCACACTCCTTGATATAAATGTTAAAGAAAAATACATTTCATTTTCATGGTAATTAAGATTTAGAAGCTTTTGGAAGATTTAAAGTAAAAAGCAACATAAAGTGTCTTATTAGTTGTTTGGCCACTAAAAGCCCCTGGAAAAACTCCTTGGCATGGATTCTACAAATCTACCAGAGGAATGAACGTCATTCATATATGGAGGGCAAACTACTTCTTACACTGGTGCTGAACGTTGGCATTAAGGTGCTGATTTGGACTATTTATCTTTTCTCGCTGAGGCAGTAAGAACAGATGGAGTATTTCACTCGTATTGCATGCACCATGCTGCCTCTGATTCAGCACCATGGACAGCGCCTGAGGCTGTGCTGGCTCCACAATAACAGGCAACACCCTAGAAATGTTGCTTTGAGAAGACGGCTTTTAGACAGTTCACACACACACACACACACACACACATGCCATGAGATACTTAACCCTGCCACTTTCCATCTATCTTCGCTGTCCTTTACTGCAGCACTTTACCTCCATCTCGTACGCAGAAGCGTGGGATAAGTGTTTCAATCCATTCCCCTTCCATCCTATATGTCTCTCAGTCCTTTCAACCTAAATTTCCAGTTTATATCTCAACATAACTTGATTTGCTAGCCCATCTCCACCTACAGAACCTTACAAGAACTACTTTATAGACAGTGTCTCTCTATTCCACTGTCCCTCTCCTACCACTCTGTTTCCCTATACTGGGTGAGGGATGATCCCTTTGTCTCTGTGCAATCCCCTGCCGTTCGAGTTAATTCATTTGCACTGGTGTCTCTGTTCCTGTGTGAGACCTTATAGGGATCACTTTTCACTTTACTCTTACTCTCCCCCTTTCACTTGATCCATCCACCGCTTTCTCCTGCACTTTCCATCCTTTGGCCTCTCCCTATCATATGCTCTGGTGGTCTATGCCCATTGATAGCACCTGGCGGATAAGGAAAGAATAAATATATGCCAGACGCCGACCTCTCTGCTTTGCTCTTTTCCTTGCATTAAGTCCTGACTTCTCTCATCCTGGCTTATCACTCGCTCCGGTGGTCCATACTGTAGGACCAGAGGGACAGATGTGGTAATGCTGCAAGGCGCTGATGTGTATATCTGTGTGTGTGTGAGAGGTACTCAGGTGAGCTCAGGCCATAAATTAGCAAATCAGGATGCAGACGGAGCGAGGAAGCAGTTCATCCTGATCCAGTGTTTCTGCTAGAGCATGGTTAACCCTGTGATTTACGAGTGTGTGTGCATGTGTGTGTCTGATGGGGATGAGCCTACATGCATGTGTGTGTGTATGCTGTGAGAGACTCAGTAGTGGCTACGTGTTTGCCTGCATTATAGCGATGTTTGATGGACTACTCTGTGATTGACAGGGACAGCAAGGGGAGGATGGGAGTCTGATGGTGGTTATAACCACACCAAGCTCTCCTTCATCTTCTGCTTCAACACTCAGAAAACAACCTCTCCTGCCTTTTTTAAAAAAACAAAAACTTTTCTATATGGCTTTTGCGCTGTCAAGCCTGAACTTTGCTTGGAAAAAAAAGCCTTGAATTAACTGCTCAGAGGTGAAATCACTAGCTGACACAGGCTCACATACTCACTATATTGTACAAATGAGAAGAACAAAACATTTCTCTGGAAGTAGTCTGACCTAGTAAAGAAAGTAAAATATGACTTGGAGAGTCGTAGGGTGGAAGCCAGGAAAAAAGAGGTTGGGAAAGTAAAATAAAGAGATATGTGCGACTATGAGTGTTTCTACTTTAATCGTGTAAAGAGGAGCAAGAAGCCTGGGAGACAAGAATGAACCAGGACAGAATGAGATGGAGAGATAGAGAGATGTGGGTGGATGTTGGAGAAAAGACAATAGTAACTACATTAGAAGGCCTGTAGCCCCAAGCGCTGGCAATATTGCATTTCCTGCTGAGAAAAACAACGTGAAAACAGGCCCACAAAGGAGAGGGAATTCACAGTTCTGCCGATACGGGGCTGCTATTCAACGTTAACACATCAAGACAAACATGCAGCCAAGCACACGCCCACGACTATGCAACCACATGGTTGCACGTGCAGAAAAAGAGACAGACCAACACTCACTGTTTACAGAAACTAAATCAGCAAATTCAATATTTTTAGCAGTCTTTAGAAGTCTTAAAAAAAGAATGTCTACAGCCATGCTAACTCTGCTGTGAGGCTGTACTGGTCATTTAAAAAAAATGTAAGATGGATTAAGTTGATGTCCAAAGTTTGTTTTTGGTCTTTAGAAGTCTTGGTGTAATATCTGAGGATGGTATCATGGACAAAAAACAGTGTTAAGGCTAATCTATGGTCCATTAAAATAGATACTGTCACTGTCCACATACTTGCATGTGTCCATTTTGTTTGCATTTATGTTAAAACGATATTCCACCCAGAACGATAATCCACTCAATATGCACTCACCCCTATGCTGATGTGAGGATGGGTGAAGATCTCCAATTCACAAAACAGTCCTGGAGTTTCAGCAGAAAACAGTGTTGCAAATCCAGTACAATTGTAGTGAATGGTGACCACATATAAAATAAAAAAAAAAAAAAAAGAAAGAACACAAAACAAACACAAAATGTCTCCATCCTGCTCATGTGGAGTAATCCAAGTGTCCGTGAGCTGCGGCATTAAAATTTAACCACAAAAGATGCCATTTACATCATGTTTTTAGCCAAAATGTCAACTGTAGCCTCTCAGACTCGAGCCAGATGCACAAGAGATGTCGCAATATTCTCACACGTGCATCCATTAAGAGATATACGAAGTCTTGCGATACATCAATGCCATGTTTACATGCTACCTGGGAGGCTACAGTTGACATTGTAAGGCATCAAAAATACAATGATTCATATTTTCCAGGGATTCTACACTAATTAACACATGCTTATGGATATTATATTCCATTCTTGCCATATTCTGCCAATGAATGCCAGTAAATCTTACACACTGGACCTTTAAAGGATTGCTTGACATTTTTTTCAAGTCCACCTTAAAAGGATAATTCACCCAAAAATTTAAATTCAATCATTATCTACTCACCCTCATGCCCATTGAAGGTCAGGTTTAGTCATTTAGACAACAGAACACCGCTGGAGTTTCACAGGAAAACATCACTGCAGAATCTCTCAAACACTGGAAGTGAATGGCAACCAATTTTCAAATGTAAAAAAACAACAGAAGAAAGCATAAATGCCTCCATACAGCTTGTCCAGTGTAATCCGAGCCCCAACATGCCAAGTTGACTATAAAGATGTTATTTGCACCATGTTTTTAGACTGGAGCCACATTCACATGCAGATGCACACTGTCTGAAATGGGTGTGTGTGTTGTGATGGTGTGCAAACGGCATGTCAGGACTTTAGGAGACTTGGGTTACGCCAGACAAGCAGAATGGAGGGATTTTCTATTTTTTTTCCCCCAGTTGTTTTTTACATTTGAAAACTGGTCACTGTTCGCTTACATTGTTTGGGTGATTTCACAGCACTGTTTCCCTATTAAACTCCAGCAGTGTTTTGCAGACTAACAAAATAAACCCAACCATCAATCAGCATGAAGGTGAGTAAATAATGACTGAATTTCATTTTTGGGTGAACTATCTCTTTAAATATATAATAAATACTCATGCAAATATGTTCTGTACGTTGTTTTTGGTGACTGTAATGGTCCCATCTCTCTATGATGGCTGTAAAGAAATCCCAGCTTAATGTGATTCCAAAGTAAGCGATGGGGGACAAAATCCAAGTATTTGTTTGTTGTAAAAAATGTTCTTCTGCAGAAACTAATATTAGGCTTCAGAGGTCTGAGTTAAACAAATAAAGAGTGCATCTTACAAAGTGTTGGTGCTTTAAGTGCCTAATTCCATCTTTGTGTTTTCTCTGGCCAGTGTTTCCTTTCAGAGCTGCAGCATCAAGACAATAAGGAGAAAAGGGAATTTGCTACAAATAGACAGTAAATTTAATAGATATCCCCTTACTTTGTCTAACTCAGATTTGAGTCATCAATATTGGCTTCAGCTGAACTTAAGCACATAGTCATATACCACTTGATGACTGGGGGTTTTGTCCCCCTATACTCCTATGGGCTACACATTAATGGAGGTTCTCTTTACAGCCATCAGGAGGGAGCTTCACAGCGACTAAAAACTGTTTCAATGTACATATGGGTATGTGAGAGTGCTTTTATGATGCTTCCCAAGAAACGTGAACCTAACCTTTAATTTAAAAACTGCAGGATAATGTGGAACCACAGAACAGTTTCAAGACTGATTGTTAATCCAGCTGTGCAGCTGTTATCAGAGCCTAAGACTGCTTGAGATGTTAGGGTACATAAAATCATTTCCTAAAATACATATGATTTTTTACTCAGTGTCTGCCTTGCACCTTAAAGCTACTACAGAGAGTTTTTGAAACAGTGGTTTTGAAACAGTCTCAGTTTAATACTGAAGCCTCTATATGACCTACGTACATAAGCAAACGATCGGCTATTTCAATACAGTTATACTTAATACCTGCCACCGGGTCAGATCCTCTTTGAAATCAGATGAAACAAGCCTATATTTTACCTTGCAAATTTACAGCATGTTAGCTAGTTAAAAAAAGATTTTTCTCTGTTTCTCTTTAATCCAAACCCATAATTCATTTTCCAATGCCTACAAGTGTGTTTCTGTGTAACAGATTATAGGAGAAAAATAGCAACATTTACAGATGTGGGAATGCAAATGTCTGAATCAGTTGGAATCAGATATTGAGTGCACTCTACACGGTTTTCAATTTAATACTGATGCCTCTATATGACCTACATAAGCAAAACGACTGGCTATTTCGATATAGTTAATCTCTGTCACTGGCTCAGATCCTCCTTGAAATCAGATGAAACAAGCCTGTATTTACATTTTCCCAAGCAAAGTTACAGGGAGTAGTGCATTAGCCAGTTAAAAAGAAGCAAGAGAAGATTTTTCTTTGGATAATTTTATGTATCTATTTTCTAACACTTTTGCAGGGATTTTTCCATTTATCACACAAGACATTTACATAGATTGTCATCTTAAGTTACGAGTATGTGCAAAAAAAATAAAATAATTTTATATTTGACATTACATTTTGTGATGATTATAGTGAAAACAGCACCCCTTTTGTCCAAGAGGGTCTCAAAAATCAACTAAATATTTATGTATTTGTATATTTATATTTGTTCCTTGTTGTAGATCTAAATCTGAGGAACTTTGGATAAATTTACATGTGGATAAGTCATAATTTTCAATTGCTAACAAGTGAACATGTGCTAAACCTATAATACAGCTGATGAATACGTGCTGATGTAACAAGGATCACTAAAGTCATTATGATTAATCATCTAGAAATCATGACATTGCATAAGTGACATTTCATTCAAAACCAAAAGTGTCAGCCTCATGGTGGAGCTAGGCTAGAAATTGAGTCAGGGGTCCATTAGTCAAATAGTCAATCAACCAGTAGACAGATGTTTTACTCTGGCCCAAAGTAGTGGACAGATCATCTGACACTGCCATTCTTAAAGCCAGCTTTACACCGTGGGATGTCCCACATGAAGGATAACCAATATGAGAGACGTGGCAATATCTTTGGTCATGGCTTGAAAACAGTGGCCCGACATTGCACTAAGAGAGCTTCAAAGACGGCCATTGTTACAGTCTTGTGAGCAAAGAAAGAATGAGACAAAATTCTGACACTGTCAGAAATTTAGGATAATCTCACAGGGTGACTGTTGCCATGACATATGTTTATGTATGCTATTTTAGTGTACTAATACTACCTCAAGCTCTCCTTGCAAAATTGTTGGCCTCTTGTTGACCATCGTTGCAGGGGTTTGATTCTTGTTTAGCTTCATTATTACCTATTATAGGGGCACAGATGTATGACACGCTGATGATGCTCGCTGATGACGTTTTCTTGTACACTGACCTGCATCATAGCCTATGATTCAGCAGCTGTGGTCATCGTACAGTCTACATACATCAAACTTGATGGTGCACCTAAGTTTATTAGATCCATGTCGCACAGTGTGGCTTGCGATAAACTTTTACAGCTGAAATCTCACAGTCTGTAGGCACCATAAAGCTGAAAAATATACATAAAATGCTCAATGACCTATGACATGAATTCAGAGCTACAGTGACACTATGGCTCGAGCACTCACAGCACAGCACTGTCTTTACCTTGCGCTAAAAGGGAGTGAGACCATGTCTATAAAAATATCTTCTCTACACACATTTGTTTGTATGTGTGACACTGGGTGTTGAAGGTTGTGTATATAATTAACATGACCTTTAACTGCTGATTACACCCCCTGTTTGCATTAGCTGCCTTTGGCCACTTGGGAGGACTGCTTTCATCCATCACAGAGTGTGTGTGGGCATGTGTGTGTTCGGGATCACACGTGAGTGCACATCTGAACACATTTTCCTTCCTCATCACTTTGTCTTAAAGAATTCAAGAGGAAAGTAACTGTAAATGACCCATCATATGTTAAGACTTACTTGCCACAATGAGCAGCTTACATGATAAAATGTTCTTCCCACTATAGAATCAGACCCATGGGTATAATGATTCATTTGTTACTAGGGAGACGTATGTGTAACTGCAGTACATTGTGTGATTTAAAGGCAGAACCAGAGACACAGCTAACTGTGTGTAAAGTGCATTACAGCTTCAGCAAATTATATCCAAGTGGATTTGTTAGGAAGATTTAGGAGATTTTCTTTTCAGACAGCAGAAAGCACAAAGGAATATCTGGCAGCCAGAACGCACTGCCTTCCAAAAATAATTATTTATATACAGCACTATACACTATATTCCACACAGCATGGTGCCTTTTGTGAAATATATGAGAAATAACATATGATTAGGCACTGCCATGGTGGAGACATGAGTGTGCATCATAAGAAGGTCCCTGCTAACACAGAGCCGGTACAGATGTGGTAATTAGTATTTTTGCATCTCACTCTGCCGGTTCCTCTTGTACATTTGTGGGGGGTTGATGGGGTTGTTGATCACTACCAGTGACTCAATCATTACTTGACAAGGTGCTGCAAGTTCTGGCTTTCAGACCTCATTTTTCAACATGTGCTCCGTGTTGGCACAAACAGGCACACCCACTGTAATTTCAGACCACTCGAGTTCCCTCCCACTCACATTTTTGCAAAACATTTCCAAAAATGCACATAACAGGAATGTGTTGTTATTATTACACTGCTTGCAGTTATTGCTGTGGTAGCCAGAGAAGATTCATCATTAACCCCAGGGTATGGCTTCTTCCTCCCTATACTACAGCTAAATCAAGTCTGAGGTTTCACAGGCTTATTATGTCTTTTGTCATCATTCTAAAGCCGTATGAGCCTTGAGAAGACGGCCTGTATGGGTCTGCTGAGTGGAAGAGTGAAAAGGATCTGCAGCAACTGCCACATGCAAGGCTGAACGGTGGTGAACGGTAAAAGTATTGTGGGATGATGTATCCACTCATGCTTCTCATGTGCTGCACACGGGTGAATATGCACGCATGTCATTCAGAAATGTACATATGGCTGTTTATCAGATGGCTGTTTATTTTGTACTTGAATGTGCAATTTTTATAATGTTTGTTTGGAATGTCTGTTTGGAAGCCACCTCCCGGCAGGAGTTGCATCAGCAGATCAGCTTGCTTGAAAAGTCGTTTGCTGTATGTTTGTCTTCACCTAAATCCAGTTTAAAGTGATACTCCACTTTACATGATAACCCACTCAGTATGTACTCACCCCTATGCCGATGTGATTATGGGTGAAGGTCTTCAGTTCACAAAACAATCCTGGAGTTTTAGAAGAAACAGGGTAGCAGCCTCATCCAGTACAATGGCAGTGAACGGTGACCACGGATAAAACGTTTAAAAAAAAAGCACACAAAACAAACACAAAATGTCTCCATCCTGCTTGTGTGGTGTAATCCAAGTGTCCGCGAGCCGCGACATTAAAAATTAACCGCAAAAGACGCCATTTACGCCATGTTTTTAGCAGAAATATCAGCTGAAGCATGTAGCGGTAGGATGTAAACATGGCGTTGATCTCGCGAGACTTCGTGTATATCTTAATGGACGCACATGCGGAAGTCCCGCGAGATCGATGCCAGTCTCTGATATCCTGTTGAGCCAGTTTGAGTGACAATTTGTCCATTTCATTTTCCTGGCCAGATATTATCAAGAAGAATCCCTAAGTCTGAGCTGTAGCATGGCTCTTATGCGCTCACCTCGTATCCTCATGGGCCCATGTGTGAATAAAGTAGGCCTTTGTCCAGAGAATTCGCAGCGAGAGTGAGCACATTGATGACATTTCCATGATGCTCTTTGCCTAAACAAGAGTATTTCCAGCAGGTGAGAACTCATCAACACAAACAGTCTCCTATTGTGTATCACATGTGTGAAAAGCCAAGTCCGGACCTGATTCTCCGGTCATTGTCTGGATTGAATTTGTATGAGGAAATGGCTTGAGTGGCACAGACACGAGCAGGAGTCTGAGGCAGTAGAGAAAGCCTTGGAAGGGCTTTTGAATAAAGATAGCCAATCCATGGGGGAGTCGTCACCGCTACATCAGAAGCAAGAGCCCTAACCATGAATGTGTTAGAGAAAACTGGATGCTGTGTCAATTCATTCTTATGCTCACTGATCCCATACACACGAAAAATCCTCTGCAAGCTTCCTCACACTTCTAAAGTTTTGGGCCTATGAAGCACATGCAACCCGCTTGGGAGAATGCAGGTCAGACACTTCCGCTCGCTTCCTGTTGGCTCCTTATTGGCTCCCTGGTGGCTCCCCACACACATGAATTGATTTGGATTCAGTCCCTTCTGTGTGTTTGATGTTTGTATTCCCTGTCTGTTGTGCTTTATCTCTATTTAAACTGCAGCTGGTGTGCTGCCTTAGCAAGTCTCCTACGAAAAAAAACAGACTTCAATCTCAAGGGACTTCGTAGTTAAAAAAATAAAAAAATAAATTAACTAAAAAAAATAGTTTAACTATACAAGTGTGGCTAAATGATGAATACATTTTTCTGAGCATCACAAGAAGCCATTACATTTAATAAAATTTGGAAATGAAACAGCCAAATCACTGTGTTATTTTCATACCTTTCATGTGTAAATAAATGTCAAACAGTGCTGGTCCAAGTTTCTCAGATTAGAGAATTTGGCAAAAACGAAGCTATTAAGAAATAAACCAAATTGAAATAAAATATAAAATATTAATTAGTTGCAGCCCTATCTTTACAAGACACATTAGACTGCTGGATCTCTTCTGTTATGCTTACTCATCCATACTGTGAAAATGTGAAACTGTTTTGTTTACAGTACATTGGTTACCAGGGCTACCAGGGAACTGCAATTCCCTGGTTACAAAGACAGTTTGATAAATGTCATGATTTCCTCATGCCCCTTTAAACATATTTCAGATAAGAGGTTTATTGGCAGGTTGTCTGATGATGCACTGCAGAGGATAAATTCAGTCTCTCCAATTATTAGAGGAATTGATAAAAGAGCAGTGGCTGCGGAGGGCTAAACCTAGACAGGATAGGAGGCGAGAGAGGCCCATTCAGCTAATCAATACCTCCCAAGTATCGCTTCATAATCTTTTCCACTCAACACATTTGCATTGATTGTCTCACAAATACAAGGAGTAATACACCCATGAGTGCCTGCTGGCACACAGACACAGATACACAGACACACAGACACACACACACAGACACACACACACACACACACACACACACACACACAGCAAGGGTTTGGGTTAATGCAAATGGAAAATAGCATTAGCAGCATTTATTGTTATTTTACTCTGTGCACTCTTCACCTGCAAGGTTGGATAACATCTACTGCTCATGGGGTGCAGGGGTGAAATAAAGCAATGATGCAGGGCTCTTCCAATGAAAAGCAATCCATCTGGTTTCACATTGCTGAGGGATGTGTGGGAACAACACTGTGACGGAGGTGTTAATGTTCCATGTCACTCTCATAGCTTCTCCATGGGAGCCAGGAACGGGAGGCACAAACTGACAGTACGCCATGTACGACAACAGAGCCATCAGTGTAGCCAGCTGAAACACATTCAATTCCAGCTTCTCAGGGGAGTAGACTGTGCAGTCTGTGGGAATTATTAATTAAGGTTAAAGGAAATATCCACTCTAAAATACAGTGACATGACAGCATTTTGATGTTATTTAGTGATGTCTGTTTTGCTGTTTGGTGAACTCCTCTTACAATGTCTAAAATGCAAAGCAGATAAAATCAGGGATAGATCCCTGCACCAGGTTGGAAACCTACCTACAAAAACATTGTGTAATGGTTAAAAATGTATTTATATAAATTCACTGGTGCCGGCAGGGCTAAAAATGAAATAATTGGACAGCAGGTGAGAACAGTAGACAAAAAGCCACATTTGCCCCAAAAGATCCAGTGATTTCATGAGCTCATAAGTTATATGCATGTTAAATATTTGGCAATAAAAAAGACTATATTTGTAAACTGAGTAGTAGCCTTCACTTTCAAGTTGCTATTATGCCTTTGAGTCTGCGTACACTGATCTCATACATGGCATCTCTAGAATCCAAATGACAGAAATCTGTTGTAACGACAGAGAACTTTAATCCATGAGATATAAATTTAGGGCCACCAAAACACTTCCAGCACACATGGTAATTGGTCGTATCAAGATCAGAGATATATTTAAATAATATTGCTCCAGGATAAAATAGGTCACCACATTAGCAATGTAACTAGAAATAAATGAATTTAGCAGGAAAAGAAAGTTTGAGAAGATAAAGGATTTAATAGGAAAAGAAACTTTGAGAACATAACAGATTTAATCTAAGAAGAAAGTTTTAAGAACATAAAACAAGAAGAGTGTGTCAGGATTTGGTGTCGGGCCAAAAGAGCAAGGATCTCTTTCTTGCTGCAACATTCTGCACTGACATTCAGCAGTCATTCAGGGAGCATAAGACACCATTTATTCCACTGACAATAGTCTCAATAGACTGAACATATTATTATGCAACATCGCTCCAAGACATGTTGTGTTCTGACGGATAGGCTTGTGCACCTCTTGCTTTCTCGCGTTTGGATCACCACTTTCTTGCTCTTACTGTTGCTATTATTATTGCTCCCTGAGCCTGCATGTAAAAGCCCAGCTGGATACCAGAGTCCAGACAAGCTCCCCAGGGTTTGCTGAAAGTCATTCAGGGGATGACTGACTGAAGTGGAAGTAAACACGGCAGGGTGAAGGACGGTGGGAACAACAAAGATACCTCACAAATCTTTCTCACACAAACCTGGGATGAAATACACATCAAAGAATAACTGTGTAGAGAAATTTTTAAGTATCAGTTGTTTTTAGCCATGCTAGAAGGCATGGCTCTTGTGTGGCAATCATGGATGGATGGTCAGTCCACCATTTTGTTCTGGACTGAAACATCTCAGCAACAACTGGATGGATTTCTGTGATATATATATATATATTTTTTAATATTTTATAGACATCCATGGTCCTCAGAGGATGAATCCTACTGACTTTGGTAATCTTCTGAATTTTCCTCTAACACCACCATGAGGTTCACATTTGTGGTTCTAAGTGAAATGTCTCTACAACAACTGGAGAGGATGCCATGAAATTTGGTACACATTCATGCCCCAGAAGATTTTATTTGTCCAGTATATTGTGGCATTCCCATCAGCCTCAGTTCAACTTAATTCTTATTAGCAAATGTCAACAATCTAAACTCAGATGTTGAACAATGTGGTTGTCATTCATAAGTCAGTTTGCTGCTTGTTTGTTGGTTTTATATATTGTTAAGATATGTACAACTCAAGCTATGATTTCAGGTCGACCCAAAAAACCCTGAACACAGACACAATTTAACAGTTTAACTCCTCTTTTCACATGTTTCAGCTATTATTTCCTAACATGTATAATGTGTTTAGAAGAAATACATCATACATTATAGATTTTTCATTCATGAGTTAGATTTTTCTTCAAACCTTCAGTGTTTTTTGTACTAGAAAAATAAAATGAATTGCTTTTTCAGTCCACAGGAGTCTAGTGCACTAGTTTCTGGCGAGGTTATCAGAGATCACATTCAGTGGGAGTGGTCAGTCTGTCTGCTTGAAAATCCCATTTTGCTGTAATAAAAATGATTTAAGTGAGATGAACAGACCGAAAACTTTATCTTATTATATAAAACAGATGTTGACAAAGTTTTCCATTGGGGACATAATTTGTAGTTGAGAAACTGTAATAACTTGTAATAAATTGCAATTTTTGTTTTTGCAATACTCATCATGTCACAAAATGTTTAACATCACAATAATATCATCTTGTGACTTAAGTATTGTGATAATATCATATCATGGGGCCTCTCCTAGCCGATGTGGTTGATAGTTTACAACAGTACAACGTCCATCTCCCAAAACAAAGTAGTAAAACTTTCTTATTTTGATAAATCTACATTTCTACATATATATGTAAATGGAGTAGAATTAAATGAATGAAATGAAATTAGGAATAAGAGAGAAAAAAAGAGCGAGAGCTAGATAAAGGTGCATCACATTAATGAAACTGCAGGGGTCTGTTTACAATGTCCCAAAGGACAAGCAATGGATAAACATTGCAGAAAGGTGCATATATATTGCTATAGTGGTCACAGTTTGTGGTCTTTACAAACCGTTTAAGAACCTGCACAAACACACAGACACATTCAACTGCGTGGTGTGAGGATTTTATCTGTCTGACTGTTTGTTTGTCTGTTGCCATTAGCAACCTGTTTTTCCCTGAGCTAAAAACCAAAAGGCAATAATGCATACAGAACTGGAAACAAAATATGATTTTCCAACCCACCTGCTGTGGAGACAATTCTCTCATGGCCACTATCCTCACAGACAGGACACAGAGAGGATGATTAACTGACGAGCACACACACACACACACACACACACACACACACACACACACACACACACACACACACACACTCACTAAGACACTGGCTCGAATGAGCAAAAGAGATACAAAGGAAATTGTTAAATGAATAGTTCAATGTAAAATCACACACAGCCAGATGGGAAGAGAGTGTCAGAAGAGACACAAAAAACATTTTATTTGCATTTTTCCTCTCATTGTGGTGACTTCTTGTATACTCCCGTATGCTTATGCTGTTTGCATAGATGTTTTTGTAAATAATATTGGATGATGATGATGCTGAATAGTTGATTGTTAATTTTCCTGAAGGTGGTACAGTATGTTGAGATAAAAATTTTGGAGGAATAAAATCATCAATCATCAATCACACACATGGGAGCAGGAATCTATGTTTTATGTTTTCGCTGGCTGTCTTTGTCTCAGCATGTGGCTGAAGCTGTAGATGTACTTGGTTTCTTTTTATTTATGACTGTGTGGCCTCTTTCTGGCAGTTTTATCACTGTGGGGTTTGCCAGATACAAGTAAGTGAGTGTGACACAGTGATTTTAATGTGACGAGAACATAAAACCGAGCTTGCCAGGAAAACAGCACAATGCCAACACACGCAGCCTCAGACAGACATATCCTAATCCATACAGTGGGGCTGCAATTGGTGGGTTTAACAGGACCAGGGTGAGCAGGGAACGATCAGCCTGGGATTTTAGATTCTGATAACTAGTGAAAAATGGACCAGAGGCACAAATACACCTCAACAAGAGCAGCATAACAATGACCTCTCTTCATACAGCCAGATGTCTGTCTGTGTGTGGGCCTCAATGTGCGACTATGAATGAATGACAGAACCAAAAGAGAGAAAGGTGTAATGAAAGTGAAAAAAAGGAAGAGAGTGATGGAGGGAGCAATGAAAACATGGACGTCCACAACGGAGTGAGTTCAGAGAGCTCACAGGGTTTATAAGGCAGCAGATGGAACATTTCTACACCATTAACGATCAAAGAAGCAATAACCTAGCAAACAATCCCCACATCTAAAATACGGGCCTGTGTGCGTTTGTGCAGTTACCCACATGTTTAAGTGTGTTTAAGTGTCTGTGTGTGTGGTTGTGTGTACATGTGTGTGTGTGTGTGTGTGTGTGTGTGTGTAAAATGGGTTATTTTCCCCTTTCCATTCCCTTCATCTTCAGTCCAAGAGTGGTTTTAAAGCTTACAGCTCTCACAATCAAATTATTCCAAAAGAGACGTCCGCTCTTCCTGACATTGAGATCATGTAATGAGCTCCTATAGCTCGTGTAAAATCTATTTTACTATTAGACCTCAAGGATACACAATGTGTCTGAGTGAGAAAGAATGTAGAGTGTTTGTTTACAATAAAACCACACAGGCAGATTTAAATGAATAGTTTGGATTATTTGAAGTGGGTTTGTATGAGGTACTTACTGATTTCAAGTGTATTAATTAGAAAGTGGTGTGCAGCGAGTCTCGAGAAGCACGGAGGAGCACCAGCAAGGAAACTAAGCAATGAACTTAAAAAGCAGTTCATTGCTTCACTTCTGTACTGGTACTCCACTCTGCTTCTCCAAACTGGGCGATCTACTGTAGTGAATACATGAATACCTCATGCAACCCCACTTCAAATAAATCTGAACCATCCCTTTATAATATCTTCTTTAGCTGATATAGATGACAGCTGCTGTAAAATAACTAAATGTAATGCTAATAAGTCAGGTCTTTGACACAAAGACGACAGTTGTCAAGCATTTGAGCCCCCTCCTTGTTTGATATGATGACATGCAGCAATTCAGTGAATAGACAACTGAAATAAATGAACATAAACATAACTGTCAGCTCATGAATTTAGCACAGAATTCAAACCATCTTGAAATTCTGTATTCATGCATTTAACTGATTGATAACTAGTTCTGCACTTCACTTAACATGGAGTCACATCTGGTTCATGCTTTAATAGCCCTGAACACAAGGCTCATTAAAAAGCCACACTTCTTCATCACTCTCACTCTCACTCTCTCTCACACTCTCTTACTCTCTCTCTCTCTCTCTCTCTCACACACACACACACACACACACATATAGACACTTAAGTTCACCATGGTCAAGAGGAAAACACTGACAGTGTAAGTGCCACATACTTTATAAAAGCTGTTATATTCACAGTAAAATAAATACCAGCATACAACAGGCAAATAATCTTGCTAATTATGGCTTTACATCTGGCTAACTGGCAGCTAGGCTATATAGGCTGTGTAATGCATGTGATTAGAGAAATACAAAGAGAGGGAGAGAGAGCCTGCAGTCCTTTTCTCTCACAGAAGCTTATAAACCCTGTGCCATACATTGTTATATATAGCCCATTTATATTTATAATTGATAGAGGTCATTTCTAACCTAATGTTGATTAGTGTTGGCTCTGTGCAGGAGTCCATTACTACCTTTTTAAAAAAAAAAAAAAAAATCAATGCCAATAGTTTGGCATAAAAGGGTTCCAGTTTACTCGCACTGCAGCCAAGTGTTTGAGAGTGCAGAATTATCAGACTGTGAGGTTGGTTTTGTTTACTGAAATCAGGATAAATGTATGAGGAATAAAAACGAGTGCACTCTCTTTATACAGTATGTGTGTGGATGAGCGTGTGCATGTGATTGAGTGTGGCTGTGCATGTGTGTTTTCTATAATTTTCATTTCATTATGTGCAACTGTAATTGAATTTCCAGCATTGGCAGACTGCGACCGCTGTTGAACTCGTGAGGAAGTCATTTTTTTGTGTGTGTCTATTTTTCATTGTGCGTGGAGGGATCACCGCAAGGTTACAAGATCTTCTACACTCTGGTGCAGTTTGAGAACATTAATGTTGGGTCAGCGTATTTTCATGACTGCCGAGTACAAAAAGTCAAAAACACGGTTTGTGATCTTGCCAATGTGGTCTCATGAATTTTGACTGTCAAGTGGCTCTATCCACCCACAGATCAATTTACATGGAACGTGAATAGACTAGAGTACTACAGTAGACTCACTTATCAAATTGATTATGTATCAATGATGCAGGGAATACTACAGCTGCACTAGTACAGTAACTGAAACATAATCCTTTATTTTATTCCCAAGTTACTTTGTAAGTAATTGCTGCAGTTTAACTTTAAAGCAATCTCAAAACTCATTGGCTATCATCTGATGATGATTTTGCCTCTGGGGGGTAACGAGCAATGTTTCAGGGTTTCAGGTCTAGCAAGCTGACATCTGGATGATGGATAACAGATGTCTAGGCCAAGACCTCCTTTTCCGAGCAGCAGTTATTGTTACCAGTTCAACTAACAACATGAGAGTTTGTTAGCAGCAACCCCTTTACACAGATCTCTGCCTATGAATGCAGATTATTTTTTTAAAAGCTAATAAATTTACATTTACATTTATGCTGAAGCTACTTCTTGCATAGCCTTTTTGAAACTAGTAATTGTATATTTTAGATTATGTATGTAACATGTATATTTGATACTGTCCATAGTGTTCCTCCTCGGTTACTTGATGTATGTTTATGTGCCCTTTATCTCTCCTGATATCTTTATTTATATGTCTTGCATTTATATATTTTTTATTTATATTTTCATATTTTTTGTATTTTAAATTTTTTTTCATGTTTTATATGTATTTCATGATTTAACAGCATTCAGAGTGGAAGGCATAAGAAGAATTTAATTGTAAAGGGAAACTTGTTTTCACTGTGCATATGAGAATAAATGCTTTGACTTGTTCTGGAAAACCTACCTCATTGTCAGACAATAGCAGATTGGTTCTGAAACTGCATTTTAACCAATGTGTTGTGCCTCTTTTGTTCTCCACACAGTTTATAGAGATTCATTTTATAGTCTTTCCACCTTCCCCTTAAGACGAATGTTTTAGTGAAGCACTGTTTACCTTCTCTATCCCTTTATGTTTCAAGGCAAAAACAAATTGAATCATTTCTAAAGACAAACCTGTGCAGGCTCCAGTCCAAGTGTGGCTTCTGAATCTTGGACACTGCTTTTTCATGACCTCCTTTTCATTGCTCAGGAGCAGCGATCAAAGGTGTAAACCTGGCGAATTGAAAGCAAAATTGATGTTTGTTGACAGCCAAAATCCATACAAGAGTAGATTTTTAAAAAAAAAATCCCCCATAGCTATTGTTAAGGGTTCAGACTGGTACTTTGAAGAGGGATGGGTATCAGTGCTTAATACCCTGAAGGTATCAACTGAAATTACAATTACCGGGTAGTATCGAAATGTCTCCAGTCAAATGATACCTGCCTTCAATCCTTTCAAATTAAGTACTCTATCAGTATTGGTATCACTTAAAAGGTACTGGTATTAGTTCTAATGTTGTAATTTTAAATGATACCCAGCCATAGTTTTGAATGTTTTATGGCCTTTCACACCAAAATTACAGGTGTGACACCTAAGGATCAGACCAAACAGCCAAACCTTAGATGACCAAAAGAGGCGGCCTCAGTGTGGCTTGGTTCATTTCTAGAATTCTTTTCTTGGATGGTTTGAGTCTTTTTCGCCCAATTTAACTCTGGTTCTTGAATTTGTTCCAAACCAGTTTATTTTGGAAAATGCTCAGAACAGTTCAAAATTTGGTGTTTAAACAGGAAGAAGGCTAGTTGAATGTTAGTGGAAAAGCACTATAGAAGAAGTTCTGGCAGGCTATTGTCAGAAGAAAAAATAATAATAACACAAAAAAACAAAATGAGCTGTGATGACACACGATGAGAGGATGTAAGACACACACCTGGCAATCAGTTGGAAGTATAGGGAGATGCAGCTCACATAGGTGATGACAGCAGGATGCAGGTATGTCTTTGTAATTCCTCAGTCATTAACTCACTTAATAAATCAGATTTCTATTTGAAAAAACAAAGACATACACAATTTGTTTTTGGACCAGACATTTTATCATTTGGACCTACTGTATAGTCTTTTTAACAAATCATTTCAAACCATTTTGGGCCACTAGGGGGCAGAAAAATACCAACATGGGATGACACAGGCACAACTATGACATACAGTATTACAACCACATGAAAATGTCACAGCTGTCAGCAAACAATTGGCTACTTACAAATTAGTCAGACTCAGGAAAACATTGGCATTCATTTTGAGTCATGTGTCGGACCATCTGACAAAAGTCCATTTTCATCCCTATTTAGTTCTGTTTTGGTCTCCTCAAAGTCGTGAGACAAATATCAACATAACTGTCTGTCTCTTTACCTGTGTGACAGACTTGTCACTAACTGTCTGTCTTCTATTTGGTGTTGGGGAGCTTGGGAGCAGTTGTGTTACCAAAGCTTTTTGGTTGGAAATAGCTATGTGAAAAGATGTGAGCCAAGACTGTATGAAACCAACAAAATGAGCTATCAGAGGGTAAAATGTTCCACAGAGCTAAGCAATTTACTGTATTATAAAAATATATATATATATTGACACATATAGATTTAACAGTGTTTTCGAGTATTTTTCCTGTAAGCTTGCATCAGTTACCATGGTGATGTATTCCCAAAAGTGAGGGAGCATGGTGAGATGAGGACTGCAGGGCTAAGCCTAAATTACATCCTAGGGTGGACTTTCCTTTAAGAAGAATGTTCTCTAATTGAGCAAAATATGTCTCAAATGACAGTATCTGCAGCGGTCTATGAGCCATTACTGCAGGGGAAGACCATTAGAGCCAAAAATCTCTAACAGAGTCTGCAGAACCTCCCCAATAGTATTCTGCTGTTGTTTCTTTAGGTTATTGTGAGGCTTCCAATACCTAAAGAGCAGAGACTAAAACATCACACGTATCAACAGGAGTTCAACATTACTTTACCAACTCTCTGCAAAGGTGCAGCTGGTTATTAAATAAACTTAGAAATCAAGAACCAGAACATTTTCTGCTTTTCAATGAGAGTGAAATAGTAAATCACACATTTTACCCTTGTGTTCACACAGTAATGACTTCCATTCAAAACGCTTAAATTAAGTCTCTAGTTAGTCACTGCTCATAGGTACAAACATTTACTGGAGTTATGGTTCAAATGACTGAACAAGAAAACAAATTAAGTAAAAGCAGAGCTCCTGTTTGGGACATTAATGAATGAAAAACACTTCAGAGAGAAGAATGTTAAGAGGGACAAAAGGGAGAGCAACAAGGCTAAAAGTACACAGCCTATTATGTCCATTGTCAAATTTTCTATTGTAACACAACCTAAACCTTGTTCATAATCACTGGCCAAAATTATTAGATTGTCTCATTAAACCTATAATACTCATTATCTTCTGACATAGTGTTAGGTATTCACATCAGACATGGCCAAAGTTTAAAAATTGAGGTGGACATATGTAAAAGTAAATTGACGTGAATGGGTAATGTTAGCATGTAGGGATTTCTTTATATGTTTATCTGCCCCAAGTACAAAGCAGTGCCCAGAGCATGCCTACTCACTCAGACTGTCTTCATTTGACCACCCTGCTAAGGATTATGTTCATGTTAAGTACGTCTCATAAAAGGATTTTTTTTTTAGTTGTGAAGGGGTTTCATATTTTATAGCTGTCCCTCTGATATCCTGCTGCTGCTCAAATATGTGATTTACAAAGTTTCAGATAGACAGGTATCTTTACCTGTTGCTAAAGTAGCTACAGCTCCCGCTAGTTAGTCATGGAATCTCCTGGTGTTTGAGCTCCTAGTCCAGGCAGAGTCAGCTGTATGGAGCTAACTAGTAACAGCTAACAACAAGTAACGCTTTTTCCTCTCTCCATAAAATATAATCTAATTTTACCAAAATCAGTGAATACAGTTACAAAGTTGTGTGCTTGTGTAAAGAAGTCAGTCCCCACAAACACTCCAGCTGAGCTACCTCTATTGTTTTTCCAACCAAAGTCTTGTCTAATTTGTGGTCTGAGAAACAGTAATCTAATCACATTCATTGCCCCATATCACAATTTTCCATGCTGAGACGGTGCCCATGGTGCTGTAGTCTTGCACAGTCAGACCTATCTCTGAGCTAGGTTCGTCACACTAGCCTAACAACATGTAAATCTGTCTGTCAATCAGAAAACTTTGTAGCGTAAATCACTACAAGTTGAGGTAGTGCAGCCAGAGGACATCACAGAGAAGGCATACTTTCTCCATGAAATGTAATCCAGTTTCAGTAAAAGTTTTGTTTTTGTACGTGGATCAGTTAGGCTCAGCAGCCTTCAGTCTGCGGAGTTTGTGGTTGAAGAGCAGAGCTCACGATGTGACATGGCCCTTAGCAGACATCCAAGAAATTGCCCAATCAGAAGAAAGTGGACTTTAAGGGAGGAGGGCTTAAATAGACAGGAGTTAAAACAGCTGGTTTCAGAAAGAGGGTGAATAGAAGTACATAAATGGCTGGTATAACATGAATAAGGATGTCTTTGAACTGTGAATCATACAAAGCTAGTCTAGTGGAGTCCCAGAGTGAAAATATAGAGCTGGAAATAAGCATAATAGGTTCCCTTTAAATTCTGTCTGGTACAATCTAGTTTATCTAAACCTCCCAATTCTCCTCCCATCAGCTCAGCATAATTGAATCCAATCAAGTCAAACAACTCCAAACACTGTTGAGGGTGTTAGAAGAAGAAAGGCCCCCCCTCAAAGCAAGATTAAACCAACATGAATTTGCTTTGACACAAACTGTTAAGCAGTAGTATCTCTCCCTCTGTGGTATCATTTAACTGCACAAAGCAAATTGTTATGCATGCGCACACACACATACACACACACACACACACACACACACACACACACACACACACACCATCCATTATTCACAGTGGAGGACAGTAGGCATGATCGGGCAGAAAGGCTGAGATGTCACCGCTCCAGCTGAAAAACCACACTGACACCACAAAGGCAGTCTGTATTCAAATCAGCCAGCACTGTCACTTCCTGTCCACGGCGCAGACTTAAAAGGGCTTAGAAGCAGACTGTCTGCAGATACAGAGTATTTTCCAAACTTAAAGAAGATTCAGCTGCTTTGATTTTCTACTGAATAAGGCATGTTTCCTGTGAGACTGGGATAAAGGCAAGGTTAGCGGAGAACAGAGCACAAACATGCATATCCAGCAAAAGACAAACACACATACACACTTGCATATACACACCGAAACACAACTGATCCATGACTTTCAGAGCTTGAAAGATGTCAGAGTCTTTGCTGCAAATAGAGAAAGTGGTGGAAATAGAAATTATACAGATGCATGCTGGGAAAGCGACAGACAGGGCAGGACAAAGTGGTTTCACCACGCAATGCCCAGCTTGCAAGATATAAGAGAAATAGCAGCAAAGGACGTTACGTACTGCCAGAGATACTGACAGAAATGGAAGTTAGTAAAACTTCAGTCAGGATGAAAACTTGTTCACATTTCCTGACGTTTTCACTCATGTTACAACTTTTTACTCAATGTACAGTAGAAAGAGGCTGTAGGACCATATTCAGTCACATTTGCCTTGAGATTGAAGAAACTGCCCTCCACCTCCAAAAAAAAGGATGTGATATTATGGGTCTAATGTAAATAAAAAAGACTTACTGAGCAGAGTAATAATGAATTGTAAAGTCTATGAAAGCAACAATGCAGCTTGTAGTTTAATATATTGCATAAGTAAAAAAGACAATAAATAGCGAACGAAGTAATGACTTCTATCCATGGATCGGGCACTTTACCAACTGAGCTAAACGTCCCCCTATATATATATATATATATATATATATATATATATATATATATATATATATATATATATATATATATATATATATTTTTTTTTTTTTTTTTTTTTTGGCCATTTTGCCTTTAGTGACAGGACAGCTGGTTAGTAGACAGGAAACGGGGCAGAGAGAGGGGATGCAGCAAAGGGCCACATGCGGGAGTCCAACCAGCGGCTGCTGCAGAGGACTAACAGCCTCCATACATGGGTCGGACGCTCTACCAACTGAGCTAAACGTCCGCCCTTTTTAATATATTTAATTTTATTCTTTTATTTGTATTTATTTATATTGATTGATTGATTGATTGATTATATAATGTTGTCTTTTTGCATTCCTTTTATTATTTATACTGACTCTGCATCATTATGTAATGTCTC
>JAJHUR010137762.1:0-12459 GCA_027495735.1 Lutjanus campechanus | reverse complement strand
CCTCTCAGTTTTCAGTATAATATGCAGTACTTCCATTACCTTGTTGTGCTTTTATCAGTAATTAAAATCTTTTCAGCGTTTTCTAACAATTTTCTAGCATGTTTTTAATAAATCTGATCCTTACGCATGAATGTGTTCTTATTTTTCTCTTGTATATGTTGGTGGTGAGAGGAAAATATGAAAATCCTACGTAGGATTAAAATACGCGCTGGCAGCCAAATCTGCTCCTCGTATGTCGATGAATCGTGCGTGATCTTAAATTGGATATTTATGCCAAGAAATCTGTAATTAGCATATGACGTTGACATTGTTATATGCCGACATTTGACAGGTGATGTTAAACTCAGGAAAAAAGAAGAAAATAAATCATCGAATCATCTTTAAGTGGAAACATTTTTCTGTACTTTCATAAAGTAAATGACCTTTTATTAATCATTATTAATATTTTAAAACACAGGATGCGAGCAAATGGGAAGTACAAAAGCAATGATGAATGCCACAAACATTTTTAAACCGTTTGCGTGCACAATTTAAGCTCAAATCTGTTAGTATGAGCGTTTGATGCATGAGGCCCATTGCTTCAGTGTTTTCAGACATACTCCAGCAATTTAGTATTGCACTTCCGCAAAGTTGGGGGACAGACAAGAAAAATTTACAGCAGCAGAAGCTGAGATATCCTGACTTCTGATAGCATATACACTGGATACTACACTTCCCATAATGCAACTCAACAGTATCTTTCATTAAACCTTCTCTAACTGGTATGTATCCACTTCTTTCTGCTATAAATTTGTAAGTTAGTCTACAACTGTTCTCACAGGCTGAGTTGTATTAACCATAACAAGCAAACTGATTTTCAAGTGTGAAATCTGTGGATTGCCCCTTTAACTACAGTTTGTACTGTGTGTTTTTTGGCTCAACATGGAGTTCGTGTCACTGTGGCATTTACCGAGTGCATACAGAGCCCCGTGGCAGGGGCAGACGCCAACTCCACAGCGAGGAAAGTTCAGAGACGCCACGGCGGCCCACTGCTTGGTCACCGGGTCGTATCTCTCAGTGCAGTCGAAAATCATCGAGTCTTTCTCCCCTGGTGAAAAAAATCCATGTCAGACTCAAGATCGCTGAGGTTTTTTGTTTTGTTTTTTTTTTTGGACGATCTCAGTTGTCTCACCTCCCACCACGTAGATCATCCCCTCCAGCACTGCGACCCCCAGCCCGCTGCGGGCCTGATGCAGGGACGACACGGTGGTCCAGTACTGGTTGAAGGTGTCGAAGCGCTCCACGCAGCTCAACGCCCGGCTGTCACTCCAGCGGCCGCCCTGCAGCCGAGTGTAGCCTCCTGCCATCAACAAACAAAGATTAAATGGCATCTCTGACATTTCTTATTTGAGTTTTTAATTCACCAAAATGTTCTTTTCTACGCTGGAGAAAGAGATCTGAAACAGAACCTATGGCGTAGAGGTATTTCCTGGCTTTTCTTCTGGGTCTCATCTTAGACGGCTGCAGCTGACTGTACATCTTATTTTCTTTGGGAGACTTGGTGACTTCAGTGTATTCCTTCAGCAGAGTCTGCAGAGCCACGCGCAGGCTGAAGTCTGTTATACCTTTATTCAACGACAAAAAAAACATTCAAGATGTTGTTGAACTGTGGCAGCTGATCAGTTTAACAGCAACATTGTGAAAATAAATCATTAAGAATTATTTTTTAAACTTGATTAAATCGCGGTCCAACTTTGATTCTTGTTGCTTCAAACGTTTAAACTGGCTTAAAATTAAAAAAGATTTGATTTGAACCACTTTTTAAACCTCAGTTTGCTTCCTCTTTAAACTGGATTGAGCAAAAATAATTGTTGTTGTTTTTAGCTTGCAAGCAAACAATATCAAAGTAAAGGAAAGTATTATGGGTTTTGGGGTTTGTTTGCTTTTTTTTAATTTAGCTAGTTCGCAAACAAAGAAACCTTTTGTTACAGAATACAGAGCAGCAGAAAGTGAACTGTTTCCATCCCTTTTTTATACACACTGCGTCCCAATAGTGCTCAAATGTATTATGTATTTAAATTTGGGTAAGCAAACATCTCAACTGAGATTAGTCTTTAATTGTGTAACAGAGATCTGATTGATTTTAAATGTGGATTTAATCCTTTTAAACATAGTTTTGCTCAACTCTGATTAGAGCTCATCCATCAATCTTCAACTGCTTATCCAAAATCGGGACACGGAGGAACACAGGACGCCGTGAAAAGGGATTAGAACTTATCTTAGATTTAATTAGTCTCTGTTGGTGCGACCCAGTCTAAGTATGTAAAATATAAAAGGGGGAGAGCTCAGTTTGATGTTTAAGTTACCTTCTATGTACTTGAACAGTCTCTGTGGGGACAGCAGAGGGAAGCGGACCGGTTCCAGCACCTCCACTACGTGTTTTTTCCTCTTGGCCATGTCTTGGAGGACCCAGTCCATGGCTGCAGTGAACACCTGATACTCGTCCTCAATCCTCAGCTCTTCACTTCTGAGCAGCCTGACCAGCTGATCCTTCGACAGGCCCCTAAACTCATCGGTGACGCACACCTAAAAGGAGGCAGTTGATAGAGGCTGTGTGAGCCGAAGTGTTTTTAGCAACATAAATGGTTAAAAAGTATTACTCTGATAAAACACTGACGGTGTTTGACAGGCCTTTAAAGCTGGGGCAGGCAGGATATTTTTGGTGTTAAGTTCCATACTAACATCGAGTGGTTCAAGAGAAAACTAGACATCTACACCACCTCTTGGTCCTGTTTTCAGACTTTAAAAAATCTAACCAATGATGTGAACCTTCGGCCAATCTCAGGTTTGATTGTTGAGTTTCAATCCCAAAACTTAAACTTACTTATTAAGTACTTGACAATCTGGAAATGAGACTCTCAACAGTCAGCTGTCTTTCTCAGAACTGCCTCCTGCACATTTAATTTGCCAGGAACAGTTTGACACTAACACCGATTATTGCAGAGGGATGAAATGACATGAGGTGCCTCTTCTCTTTTCATACCCAAGGAAACTAATAAAGAGAGAAAGGTCATTACATCACTAACGAACATCGCAGCTCTGTTTGGTGCCAGTTCTACTGAAGCTTCTGGGAGACGCATGAAGAAGCACATTTGAACCCAACATATCTACTGTTTGACCTTTGATGAATAAAAGCCTTTAAAGGAGGAAAGAACACTTCTCGTTCTTTTCGTTAATCATACCTCCAGAAAGTGAACATGGATGTAGTTCTCAGTGAACTCCAGTATGTCCATGCAGGCGATCTGCTCCAGGAACTGAAAGATGCCCACACAGTTTGACGGGTCCATGTGGCCCTTGAGAAACTCTCCGCAGATAGAGACCACCTCGTTCAGCTGCAGCATGTCTGCCGCCACCATCAGCTCCTGCACGTTCTCCACGGTCACACTGATCACACCTGATGGGATAAGGGTCGACACCTGCATCAGAAAATGGTACAAGTTTTTGAAGATTTTAAAGAACACAATGATGGATGCAGACCTGTGTATATGAAGTCAAGCAGAGCCTCAAAGACTTCGGTCTCCACTCCGAGGATCTGCACCTCCTCTTTATCCGCCTCCCTCATCCCCCCGGCGAACAGAGCGGAGAAGTACGGGCTGCTGGCAGCAAGCACGAGTCGGTGGACCTTGAAGACCCGGCCGCCGACCTTCAGCCCCACGTCGCAGAAGTCCGTGCGGAGCCGCATCTTGTTCATCTGGGCCAGGATGAGCCTGGCGTAGCGGTCCGAGGCCAGCAGAGCCTGCTCGGACGCCTGGGTTGCCATGGCAGCTGCTGCGGCATCACCACCGCAACAAGTGGATGTTGACACAGGGGTGGAGAACATGGCAGCGGGGGCAGGTCTGTGTTAACATGGAGGCCAGTGTCCCCAAACCCTCCTGTCTGGTGAGTCTCAGGCCTCAGAGTCTAAAAGAGGCCTGAAAGAGACGTTAATAGATTTTAAGGTTCATCTCCTCACATACAAAACCTTTAATGGTTTAGGACCAAGATCATCTGCTGCTGGTTTACAAGAGATTCAAAGTAAATTAGGGATGCAGGAGGGTCGAGCAGTTTCTACCTAACTGGCATAAAATGATGTTCACAGTGAAACATCACAGTGGATGATGATGTCGTCGACTTCATCAGTAATGCCCCAAAGCTATGGAACACACCAGAGATATCAGGGAAGCCTATTTGCTAAATATTTTTTAAAAAGCAAGTGACTTATCTCTTCACATTAGCCTTTAACTAGCTGTGACTTTCCAGATACAGGCCTGGGACTATCTTTTGCATTTCATTTTACACTTATGCACTCTGGCAATTCTTTTAAAATGTAGTATTTTCCATGATTTTATGTATTCTGTATACTCTCTTTTAGGGCTGAAAAACACATGGTCAATTGCAGTTTTCAAATCGCAGGATGCACAGTATTTTTTAAAGATGAAATGTGTCAAGATAAATTAAATTAAATTAAATATTGTGGGGCTGCAGAAGGTGTCCTGACCAACACATCATTCTTGAGACTTCAATAAAACATCTTTGTGTAGTAAAGGTCCCTAAAAAAATAACACACCATAATCATTTAACCTGTTTCTCAATTAAAATGAGAATAATGATGTAAAAATTATCCTTTCCTCTAATCTGGCGTATCAGTCAAATAATTGAATTAATATTTCTTCAAAACTGTTCAGCCCTACTCTCTCTCAGCGGTTTGCAAGGAGGTCGAAAGATCATTTCTGGGGGTCGCCAGATGGTTGTGGAGAATGAAATAAAACAACCCTTCAACCCTCCCGGATCAACCCTTGAAGATATAAACAAAAACGACCATGTTCTGAACAAACATGAACACTATCAGAAACTAACATTTGCATCTTGTGACATAAAACAACAAATTTAACAAACTATTCAGCGCGGTGGGAAGTAGAACCATATTTTAATGTGACGAAAGGTTTTATTTTATTCAGGGTTTTTAAAAAATCCATTCTGTTTTCATTCTTTTTAAAAAAAATCATGCTTTTACCTGCATTATCAAGTGGGTTTTATCCGAGTAAAGATGTATTCTATCCTTTTTTAAATCGTGAGTTTCATTCATCATCTTATTTTCCATCAGTTATGGCATCCTAACATTGTTTTGATGTTCATTCTATGTCTCTTTTATGTGAATGACTTGGAGAATGTAATTTTCTTTGAGGGCTGCATTTCTTCTATGAAAGATGCCACACAAATAAAGTGATTATTATTACATTATTATTATTAACGCACACTGGTGCACTCTTATGTAAGTTTCTGTCCGTGTCTCTGTTGCCATATCAGCCATATAAACACCTGCAGTCGCCGTTAGCCGGACATGCTAACCATCAGACAGCTCGCCAGTCTGGATTCAACCATAACAATCATCAATAAAATACTCAACTGAAATCAAAAACCTTTACTGCTCGACCTTTATGTGCTCAAACAGCGCCAACTCACGGAGAATTACGAACTCCTATGGAAAAGAAATGTCACAAAATTAGCTTGTTTTTTAGCAGCTACTTACCCATAAGTTTACTGATGAGGTTTTTCCTGCAGACTGTCAATCCTTGTTTTCCTGGATCGACTGCTCTGCTCTGGCAGATGAATCTCCAGTCACGACTAACCGATCCCCGATAAAGTTGCATCTTCTGTGAGTTTGTGTCGTCAGTGACCGTCGTCGCTTCTATTTAGCGACACAACTTTAAACTACACGAAGGTATGGCTCATTTTATTTTGTTTTGATAACTCGTGTGTTATTTTTTTCCTCATATTTCGCTCAGTTTGCGCAATAATTCACGCCAGGGCTGTCTGAACACACAACGCCAGATGGCAGTGTTGCCTTTGAACAAGCAGCCAAACAAATGGAAGTCCTTGACAACAAGCCACAGAAACCTACCATGTAAATTATCATAGTATTCTTAGCATGTCAGCCCCCAGCAGAATGGTAATTTTAGCTGTAGCTGTCCTCCACTGTGTTGGCTGCAACCTCTTCCACTGGAGACTCGACCGAGCCTACAAACCCAGCCTGCTCTTTAGACAGTGGCAATGGGGAGTCCAGTTTGTTTTAATCAGTAGCTTGACATCAAATTAGTTTAAGTATTATGTTGGAAACCTGCTATTACATGCAAGAACTTTAGCACTGCTCGAGCCCATTAGACCTGTCTGGTCCACTGAAATGAGGTGAAAGAAAAAACGCCTGTGACAGTTACAGGAAAAAGTCCTGTAACTGTCACTTGACTTGTATTTCCTGCTATTTCAATGTGTCACCCAGATTTTAACAGTCAGCGGTGTGTGGTGGCACCAGCGTCGGCCAATTAAAACTCAAAAGGCAGATATGTGCCAACCTGGCCACCCTTTGTGCTGCACAATTGGTTGGGTTTCCCTCTTGTTGCCCCGTATTGTTAAATTTCCAGTGTGTCCTGTTTCCCTAAAGGGCATCCACCATTGCCATTATCTCGACTGAACAATTAGTTTATTGGATACAGCTTAAATGGACTCTTAGTAAGCCAATAGAAGGAAAGCTCATCCTCTGAACCGAGGGTGAAAAGCTCTGGAAAACACACCTCCAGTCACTTTAATGTTCCTCTTCTTTGCAGCCGAAAATCTTGGGAGGAATTTGAAAATGTAGACTTTTTTTTCCCGAGTAACATTTATTTGATTGGCATCTTGAATAACAAACTTCACAAAACATTTCAGTATTAAAGGGACAGTTCATCCAAAAATGAAAACTGAGTGATTATCTACTCACCCTCATGCTGATTGAAGGTCAGGTTTAGTTTTTTTTTAGTCCACAAAACACTGCTGGAGTTTCACAGGAAATCTATGTTGCAGAATCTCCCAAACAATGGAAGTGAATGGTGACCATACTGCTCGTCTGGTGTAATCCAAGTCTCCTAAAGCCCCAACATGCAAAGTTGACTTAAAAAAATGTTATTTACACCATGTTTTTAACCTGAATCTTCACTGTAGATCTTTAACTTGGAGCCACGTTCACGTGCACACTGTCTGGTGACGGTGTGCAAACAGCATGTCGGGACTTTAGGAGACTTGGATTACACCAGACGAGCAGCATGGAGGTATTTTATGTTTTTATCCTGTTGTTTTTTTACGTTTGAAAACTGGTCACCATTCACTTCCATTGTTTGGGAGATTCTGCAACACTGGAACAGACAAACCAGTGAAAGAAGAAAAAAACAAACACACAGCGGGAGGACAATAACAAACAACAGCATCCACACTCAGCGATGTCAAACACAGTGATATAACATGAATAACATGAAACACATCATTGATTAGCCAAAGAAGAAAGAGTGACAGTGTCAGTTTAACTTTGAACAAGTGAATCAATATTCTTTAATCATCCAGTACAAAAAAGAAAATATATTCATGGTAATCAGCTGATATCTTTTTGTCTGCAGTCGACCTTTCAGCAAATAAGATTCAATTCATCGAGGTTTATCTGTTGTGTTGCATCAGTTTTGCAAAGACTAAATGTTGTGTTGGTTATTTGCGGCCGGACTCAGACGACAGTAGATAACAAACTCAGCTGTTGTTTCTTAGAGGAAGCCACTGGCCTGGACACTAGGGGCGGGGGCAATGCGGCCCTAAAAAACATTCTTGAAGATATGACAAAATACTGAAAAATATTTTTGGTTTAGAGCTCAGACGCTTCCCTTTTTGGGACTAACTCCTCCATCCTCGAGCCAGGAACAGTGTTACTTGCTCTTTCGTCCATGTTTGTTGCTGCTGTGAGTCATGATATGATGTCATTACATCAACAAGTCTGAGTATTGGCATTATGATGATCATCGTTTTTGTTTTTAAGCATATAAAAGAGTATACTGATATTATCATGAACAATGCGATAGGGCACACCTCTACCGCACACAAAGGGGGAAATAAATAACAACAAAAACAAAATAAACAACCACAAAAAGACATCATTATTACCTGTAAGCCAAACTGTTACTTTAAAGATTAGCATCAGCCCAGAATTTCACAATCAGTGCATCTCTAATGATAATACTACTGAACTCTCTCATTTCTCACGCTTGACTTCCAGCAGAGATCTTTATATAAGTACAGTAATATGAACCTGCAATGTGATATCTTTTTTAAAATCACCCCATTTTAATGTTTATTAAACAGCCTTATAAAAATCTGAAAAGGCGACTGTATTAGATTCGTTTATTTTCTCCATAATGACTCGATCACTGTCACTTTCCACACAAGCCTCAGTTATGTGTTAATCACGTCGTGTATTTTTAGCCGTCGTGAGTTATCAGCGCTGTTTAGTGATTCAACAGCCTCATCGGTGTCTCATTGAAGTGTGACAACAGCCTCCTTTCAGTCAATGGATGATAACACGCTGGTTTTAGGGGACAAACATGTTCTCTAGTCCAGTCGTTCCCAAACACTGGGTCGGGACCCACACATGGGTCACAGGAGATTTTATTTGGGTCCCCAACTAAGATTTATATCTGCAGTACAGCTTTTATAAAGCATTTAAAATGCTTTTTTTTAAATGATGACAAGAAATGCACTTATATTGTCTCATTTTTTAAAAATAGGCTGATGTGTCCTATGTTGTTTTCCTGTTAAGAGGAAATAAAAACAATAAGATGGTCTGTTAACTCAGCCTAAATGAATTATTTCTCATTTCTAAAGCTGTAACATGTTCATATGTTTTCAGTAACATGTCAGGATAATATAAGGTGATGTGGACATGGCTGTAATTCATGCATGAAGGAACATTTTATTTAGGCTGTGATGGTTTGTCATTTTTAAAAAGTAGGTCCCCAGAAAAAAAAAAAGTTTGGGAAACACTGATCTACTCCTCCAGAAGTTGGTTAAGTTTAGATTTAGGTTGGCTTCATAAAACAGGCCTCTACTAAATAGTTTGAATTAACCTTAATGACATAATGATCATGCATTAATATCTTAAGTGTTTAGGCATTATGTGTTTCATTTGTAGCATGAAAGCGTCTCTTTTTCTTTTTGCCTTTTGTTTTTTATGCTGCTGCCTGGGCAGGTGTCTCTTGTTAAACAGGTTTTGATAAGTAGGTGAGGTGCTAAAATGAATTTGAATGTACCCTCGTGACACAGACGTCTTTTAGCGAACATGGTTCTGTTACAGCGTGATTGTGCTGGGGGTTTTTTTTTTGTGTTTGGCACGGCTGTAGTCTCTCACTCGTCACTTCTCCTATAGGCGATGTTTTTCCTTGTCATGAACGTGATCATTATTCTCACTGATCATCACGTCTCTCCATTGTGGTGATCGCCTCGCTCGCAGAATCTCCCGTGTAGTGGAAGAAAAAGTAAATAGTGTGAGGGTCGTCCGATGGAAAGTGGTCACCATAATTACCGTTCTGTTTTTAAGTGCAGGGTATGTCTGACTTTTTCATCAGACCCTCTGTCTTCTGGCTAGACGCTGCTTTCAACCAGGAAAGAAAAACATCATGAGATGAAACTGACAGCTTAAAGGGATAGTTCACCAAAAAATGAAAAATTCAGTCATTTTCTGTTTTCACAGGAAAACTGTGTTTCAGAATGAAAAGTGACCAGTTTTTAAGTAGAAAAAAACAACAGAATAAAAGCATAAAATGCCTCCGAACTGCTCGTCTGGTGAAATCCAGGTCTTAAAGTCCCGACATGTCATTTGCACACCACACACACCCAGCTCAGACGGTGTGCACGTGCACGCGACTCCAAGTTAAAGATCTACAGTGAAGATTTAAGCCAAAGACATTCCCAAATACTCGATCGGGACCCACAGGTGGGCCACAGAAATTCCACAAACTTTAGGCCCCTACACATGATCAGCGGTAAAAACGCTTTGCGCTGGCTATCCCATAGTTTCCTATGGAGAGAGCGGTGGCGCCTGACTAAGCGGCACCACTACCCTCAGTGTGGCGCACCGCTTGGATCTGCCGCTTACCGCAGCACTCAAAGTTCAAATTATTTGAAAAGTTCAAATTATTTGAACTTTGACCTTGTTTGATGTGCCAGAAGCGACTCATACAAGCAGAGGAGGGAGAGAAGAAGAAAGAAAAACTTGTTCTCTGTGTGTCTGAGTTCCCTGAACTATATAATACCACTTTAAAAACATACCACGATCTCAGTAGGCGAAATGTCAATAGTCAGATCGGACTATCAGGTTTGTGAATACTATACGTATACGTATCTTTTTCCTCCTTGTCTTCTTCTTTCCGGAGTACAAAGTTGCATTGGTGTTGCCTAGCAAAGGTGAATACCTCGCAATTGTTGATGACGTATCCCAGAGCTCCGCCACGTCCGCTCGGCGCCTCTGCGCCCGACCTGGCGGTGAGCGAAGAGCAAATGTCTTATCATGTGAAAGCCCCTTTAAGATTTCTATGTGCAGTACACCTTTTATAAAACATTTAAAATGTGTGTATTGTTTTATCGACGAGAGGAAAAAACCAGAGTCTGTTGATTTTGTCTAAATGCACTTGTTCTGTCTCATTTAGGCTAAAATGTCGGAATTTGTTTAACTGATGAGAAGAAATAACTCAGCCAAAAAATGAATTTATTTCTCATTTGTAACGTTTTAACATGTATATATTTTCAATAAAGTGTTTTCGAATAATTTTTTTGTATTTGAAAACTGGTCACCATTCACTTCCATTGTTTGGGAGATTCTGTAACACTTCCTGTGAAACTCCAGCAGTGTTTTGTGGACTAAAAAACTAAACCTGACCTTCCATCGCTGTGAGGTCGAGTAAATAATGACTGAATTTTCATTTTTGGGTGAACTATCCCTTTAAGGGTTCTCATGGGAGTAGGTAGAGTTCAGGCATTTGGCTTTAAATCATACCAGATAATACGCTTTATTATTATTTCCATAATTCCCTCTTTGGTGTTTTATTTTTGTGTTAATTTCCTTCTTATTACAAACAGCAGTTGCAGATGTTATCAGGTCTGTATGATTGTTCACCTACTGCCAGACGAGGCTCCTGTCCTCACCTGACAGGACTTGTGAACTGTGTAACCCTTCCTTATCTCAGCTGAGTTCACCGCCTACAGCGTACAGACAGTACGCTGTATTCTGGTTTGAACTCTGAAGCTTCTCCGCCATCTGCACCGGAGCCGGTGTCTGTCTGTTGGTCAGTCCTGCCACATTGGTTTTCTGGCCGTGTGCCCGTTGGTTCTTTTTTTAATCTATCTGAGAGCTGAAGTCCTGCAATGAGATTGTCCTGAGAGCTTGAGGGACGCCGAGGTTCTTCATTTATTACAGCTGAAATCATTAGTGAGGACTTGTTCTTTTTTCCTTGAGTACTAAAAGTACAATGTAATCTGCAGGGGATGAATACTCAAATTACTGTAATTAAGTTGTTTTTTGGGGTACTTGTACTTTTATGAGTACATTTTCAAGTCTGTACTTTTACTCGTGTGCATTACAAGATGTAATCTACTTAGTTTCTTTTAAAATTGTAATTAAGTACAGAGTACAATTTGAATTAATATCCAAACCTTTCATCTGCATTTTAGTAGCCAATAAGGTGATCTGATCGCAAACGGACCAATGAAAACAAAGACATATGGATGGAAAACAAAACAAAACACATTTGGAGTAAGGATGTAAATGATTAATCATGAATCAATTAATTGCTATTTAGAATTTAATCAATTAAAAATGGATCCATGGGTATTTAATCAATAGAAGTGGCAGTAATTGCACCTCATTGTTTTGTCTGATGGAGACATTTTAGACTTAAAATGAGGGGGGAAAAGACCAAAAAAAGGAGAAAAAATTAAAATAAGAGGAAAAAAAACATGTTTTGTATCTTATAGATTATTAATGATTAATCAGTTGTTGGCGTTTTCATCTATTGGTTAAAGAAAACACTACTAACATCCCTACTTTGGAGAGGTGGCTGACATCAACATTTAAAAGTAACTAATACTCTTACTTAAGTATATTTCTAACATCAGTACTTTTACTTGTAACTGAGTAATATTTTAGCACTGTACTCTTTCTTTCAGTACTCTTTCCACCACTGGTTAAAATGTAAGTCACAGTTTGAATTGGGAAGAAAACAGTTGGGCATTTATCCAAAAGGAAAGTTATTTTAGAGTTGAGTCAGAGTCCTGTTCTACCTGTTTCATGGAGGTGGGATCATCTTCCATCCCGGTCTAATCTGATTTGGTTGTGGATCTGGAACCTGAATGGTTTGTCACCAATCAGTTGTATGTTATCCCCCCTGTAAGAGCTCAGTGTCGCCTCTCAACTCAGTGTGATCTGAGCCAATAACTCCGATCACTGTTATCAGAGTTCACTATAACCCGTCAGATCGTCAATAAATGATCAATTCAGGTTTGAAAGCATCCAGAATTAGTATGAAATGATGCCACAATTTCACTTTTAGTTTGGCCAAATTAAAATATAAGTTAAAGGTAATTCATACTGTCTTATTG
>JAJHUR010137761.1:0-22485 GCA_027495735.1 Lutjanus campechanus | reverse complement strand
ACAATGACACAAAATGGATTTAAAAAAAGTTCTCAGATTTTAGAAGCAGGATCAAAGAGAAAATTTTACATTTTTCCTTTGATTTTCATCTGAGTGAATTAATTTATCGTCAGTCAACTTGTGCTGCAACTGCTGAGTAATTTCACTGCTGATTGATCTGCTGATGATTTTATCGATTAGTTGATTAATCGTTTGTCTCTGAAATTTGCAGATTTGGGGCCTGATTTACTTCTTTATTTCTGCTTTGGTCTTTTTATTGCTGATACAAATTAAAGACAGCAGAAGCTGCTGCCTTGTGGCTGACTCTGTGCTCTTGCTAGTTTTAGTTTTAACCAGTTTGCCTTTGCTAACTTCTTCAAAGTGGGCATGTTCAGGGGGGTCACAGTGCTGTAAGTGTCTGATTAAGAGCGTTATGAGCATTTTCATGGATGTTCCTCCACAGCTTATTTTGGCCTTACAGTTAGTACAAATTATGAACTTCCAAGGCGATGACAGACTACCTGTGCATGTATGTGGTTGTGACCAGCGCAGCTGAATATGGCCGTGATGTTACTCCTTGTGTCACTGTGTGCATGATGTAAACCATCGTGTGACACATGCATGTATGTTTGACTGGCATAGTTAGATATATCTGACACTGATCATTGCTGATGAAACTGAAAACCAACTGATTCCAGTCACCGGAAGTTCTATTGGTGCATCTTTTTCCACAGTCCAAGGTGACAAATGTCTTGTTTTGCCCAACCAGAAATCTAAAATCCAAAGATATTCAGTTTATATTGATATAAAACAGTGAAAAGCAGCAAATCCTCACATTGGAGAAGGTGAAACCAGAGATTTTCTGCCAATTGACTAATCAGTTCCTCTACAATTGACAAACAATCTAAATGGACCTCTGATGATAATACCCCTCATTGTTTAAACATTGCAAACACACCAACTGGTTTGGATCCGTTCACTAAAATAGATCCTTCAGATTTCTGTCTTGATCACACTTTCAGCACTTGACCAGCTGGTAAATAAATCTCCTGCTCTGATCTGTTTGATTTGCCGCTTTTACCACCTGCCCGTTCCGATTACAACCTGCACTCAGTGGGACGACGTGTGTGCGTGTGTGAGCCCGAGTGCGTGTTACACTCCTCTGAGGATTAAACTGCAGGTGCACAAGTTAAGTGAAACCTAATTAAATTTTTCTTTTGTTCAATAAGTAAGATTAAAATCATTCAGACGGCCTCACATGTCTTGTGCACTTTTAATTTCTATGAAAAGTATGAAAAAAAAAGCTAAAGAAAGAAATATCTACAAAATATCTAGTCAACACTTGAACATCCCTCCACATGACTCTTGAAAACTCTTCATCTGCTTGCTGATTGGCTAACATCACCGCTGGTTAACAGTTAACCTCTCTTCAGGCTTGATTTCATGGTTAGCGCAACAATACCTGAAAAGCAGTAAGGAGGTCAGAAATGTGTGATTGTTGAGTCGCCGCCGTGGCTGTGGCCGCCACAGAAACATCACTGTTACATTGTGTTGAGGTGTCACCGACTGACTGCAGCCACTGATTTATGGCCGAGCCACAAAAAGACGTCCTTTGTGTCCCAGCACAAAAGCCAGGAATGTTGGACGCTCCATTAATTAGGCCGTTTGTTGTGCTTTTGCATGGGGACACTGGTAATGATTAAACAACTAAATAGCCACACACACAGACACACACACACACACACACACACACACACACACACACACACACAAAGATGCAAATATGTGGTGTAATGACTTTTCAATTTTGAGTTTTTTGGTAAACGGTAGAGTCCTATTTAAGTAGAACAGTATCTTTTTAGGGTGGTTTACTGGCAGAAAATGGCAGAAATGGAATCTAATATTCATAAGGATGTTTTCATTTTTGTTTTCATGTTTTCATCCAATCAGATTCCAATAGTTTGGCTTTGAAATTGATGATATAAGTGCTCTATTATTTTTTTATTTCTATTATTTTATTTTTTATTTTTTTTTGCATTAGTAAGATTACATGAGGCTGAAAGTGAACTTTGGTTTAGTGGTGAAAAATTCTTTGTCAGGTGATGTTGATGCACATCCAGGCAGAGTTTGGAAAGCTGGGAAAGCTTGTGTAGTTTGTGTAATGTAACTTGTGGCATCCGTCATTTAACTTGAGATTAGCACTGTCTATATGATGATTTTTTTTTCAAATAAAAAAAATAAACTTTGAATGTCATGTAATTTATATTGGAGCACTAATCAGTGGCACAAGTCCAACATTCGATCAATGTCAATATCGGGTCTCCCATCTTTACTTTTTCATCAATATATAATCACCTGAAAACAAGATTTTAAATAAAAGGTGTATTGCAGATGTAAATCTTAAATATGCTAAATTTCTTTCGTAAATAAAAAAAGCTGTAGGTCACGACCCCGTCTCAAGGAGTGACTGCTCATGCATATGTAAGTATTTATTATGCAGCCCCTGTAAGTTATACTATCATACATGGTAAAATATTACTGAGTTTTTATTAATACTGGTGTATAAGTGAAGTAGGTCATTTTTTTAAAATTTCGCTCAGTAAATGTGTACATTTTGAAAAGCACTGTATTTTATGTCTGAATCTGCCAGTTGGCCTGCATGATGAGGAGGGATGTTCTCAAAAATTAGGTGGAAAAATATTAGTATGTGCATATGGCAGCAATGGATATGGACAAAAATTCAGTGTCGTGTACCCCCTAGTAGAATTATAAAGTAGCAAGAAAGGGAAATAATCACATAAAGCCCAGTACTTCAAAATATTTTGAGTTGCATTCCACCACCCGCCACAGAGAGGTGACCATAAAATATTCAACGAAGCAGAAAAGTAATGTACTGTCAAGTGAAGTACAGTTTAACTAAGTTTACTCATCTTTCTTGATCAAAGAGGGATTCTCAAAATTGTTTGATCCCAGAATCCTAATAAGAAATGTTTCTGTCAAACCAAAAGAGAAGGCAACTGTAGCTTATGTATGCCAGTGAAAAAGCTGTGCAGAGACGAGTCCAACAGTAGAGGTCAGTGTAAGCATGTGCAGTTACAACATATTCTGGCACAAGTGCCTGTACTGTAGATGAAATCTAATGCCTCCTAACACACACACACACAGTCTCTGTGTATGTTATACACACATACACTTCCATCAGTACCATGGCTGTATGTTGACAGTGCTCTCTATTCTCACATTAGTGTTGTGTCTACACAGCTGTCTCCTCCTCTGTCTGATGATTAGCAGCAGCAGAAGTACTGACCTGACCTCTCCGCCTTCATCTGCTTTGTGCTGGACAATCTAGGCATGACCTGCATTGAATAATGAACACATACGCATTAATTACGTCCACTAAAAGTGCTTGTTTATGCGACTGACAGGTTCAGATTGTTATCTTTAGTGTCTGATAACATTATGGAAAGGATTCCTACACAGAGAGAGAGAGCTTTTTGTAAAAGAGTAAGATCATTTTTGTTCAACTGGAAACAACTGTTATATCACTTTCTTCAAAGCCACCAGACCAGACCACCAGATAATTTTTTGGTGTTATTGTGTAAGTTTGGTGTTTTAATGTGCTAAGTGACTGCAGGCCATGGCTGCAAAGTCATCCAATCAATAGTCTGACTCACCTGATGCACACTGCTGGTTTAAGCCTGCCATTGGTCGCTTGTTTCAAGCAGTATTGTAGCGTCCACCATCTATGTCTTCCCTGGGAAACAAGAACAACCTCCGAGGTGCAACCTACACACTGAAAACAGCAAATTAGCAGCTGAGATGCTAATAGTATGAACTTAAACAAGCTAATAGCTGTTACCTTTTCTTTTGCAGTAATGTAGTTATTTTAGTGCCAAAGTTCACTTCCCGATGTGCCAGTGTTACACCGAAACAAGTTCCCCTTTTGACGCAGCACTGATACTGCATCCTGGGCTTAGCGACATCCAAGACGATTGTGATTGGTTGAAAGAAATGCGGGGCATTTTGCCCCTCTTGCAGAATGTGTATGTGTGGAGCCAGACCTTTTTCCAGCACTGAGCGCTGTGGAGAGAGGTCTAGCAAGGCAAGACTACCCTAGCAAGAGATGCAAGACGTAGTTATACACTTGAAATAATTTCAAAAATGTTACATCTGCGTATATTTAATATTCAAAAGTGGTCAATATATAGAAACTGTTTCGTACTCCTACCAAGTAGCATTGTTCTGATACCAGTGTCTGATACAGCCTAAAATAATGGATCTGGACACTGGATTAAAATAAAAACTGAGTAAATTACACTTTCAATTTTAAGAATCAAATGGTTTCCACCTACTTGTAGCATCCGGCGCTTGTCTAAACAAAATAAAACTCCAACGACAGCAAAGTGTAGCTTGCCCGCTGTTAGATCACACTTGAAACCGAATAGACAATATTTTTAAGGAGAAATTTGAAAATAAAAATGACAGTTTTCAGGGCTTAACTTGATAGTCTAATACTGGCATAACCGATAGTACAAAATAAAAAGAATGTTTAAGTTGAACTATCTAATCAAATTGTCACATATCATATCAAATCGAGGATTTGAAGAATTGTGACAGCCCTAGATACCACATAATTTATTAGCCCCGAATCGGGACCCTGCTGCTTCCCAGTAGAGTCCCACACGCCATACACCTCATTCTAACACCAAAATTATAGCAATCATAACACATCCATACAAGGTTAGTCGTATACAGTCTTAGAAAACAAGAATATATGTTGATATGCAAAGTTCAGGTATCATAATCAGGAAGGGAAAATGGTATCTGAAGATCTCTACTCTACCAAAGCACTTTTATTCAAAGCAAGTTAGTACAACACAAGCAAGGATCTATTAAGGAGAAAAACATGAGTCAGTGCCATGAAGTAAAGTTGAAGCCTGGTAGGATGTAGGTTCCTACAGACAATGGCAATGTGCATAGATGCATTGTATTTATTTATTTAAATGGCTATCTTGTCCAGTCAATCAAGTGCAGAAGTGTTCACGAAGGAGCTGGGTCTGCAGTTATTTTTAATGACTGACGGGGACTCTGCCGATCGTACGGAGTTTGGTAGCTCATTCGATCATCGGGGAGGCACAAAATAAGAGTCTAGCTAGTCACCTTGGGCCCTGTTGTGGTGGTTGAATCAGGCTTTGTTCATGGGTGTCAGAGTTTTGAATTTGATGCAGGCAGCAACTGGAAGCCAGCGGAGCGATCTGAACAGCAGGGTGACATGAGCTGTTTTCGGCCTGTCAGTAAGGAGTTGCAGTAGTCAATGCGTGACATTACAAGAGCCTGAACCAGGAGTTATGCTGCATGCTCAGATAGGTAGGGTCTGATCCTCTCGATGTTTTACAGGAAAAAAACGTCACAGCCGAGCAATCATGATGCTCGAGTTTCCATCGGATTTTGTAGGTGTGAGCTGGGTGGATTCAAGTTGGACACTGATTTCTTGTTGTGTAGAAGGACTGGCTGGGATGACAAGGAGCTCAGTCTTGGTGAGGTAAGGTTAAGTCAGCTAGGCCTGACGAGATGCAAGCACAAACTGTGTGGTCTCTTTAGTTAGAATTACAGAACAACCAGTATGATCATTTACATCTTCTTTAATCGTCTGATTTGGTGATTACACCTGCATCAGTTCCTTCCCATCCACTGTTATCTCTTTAATATGGTCTAGTCTTGTTTTGTGTCATGAACCACTGTATTTTAATTCAACAAACTGCACAAGAGAATCCAACAGCCGAGATGCCTCTTTAAGGGCATTTTCTGCATTTGTCAAGGAGCAATATCAAAGCAAACTCACATTAAGTCTTACGCCAAGCACATAAGATTACATTCATTTCTTCTCGGCATCCCAAATCACAGATATTATCATATTCTAAAGTGTTATCCCAGGCCACAGTTTAAAAATAAACCCCGCTCCCCATGAGAGAGAAACCTTCCTTCATGCCTCCTCTTCTCTTTATTTTCTCCTCTGTGTGTGTGAGTGTGTGTGTGAGTGGTAGAAATCCTTCCCTCCCTCCTTTGGCTGTAAACTTACTGACCCTCTTTGCTGCAGCGGTAGTGCTCATCTCTGCATTGACTCCCTCTGTGGAGAAAATCAATAAGCAAGGGTCAAAACAGCCACTGAAGGAAGGAGTATTGGTAACACTATAAAACCATCAGCACAAGATTTATTGAGGATGTAACTGTGGTCTCAGCATAAAGTATTAAGGCTTGGTGTGATTTTACTGGTATCTATGTTTATACTCACACTGTAGCATGTCTTCTTTACATGCTTGACCAAAATGATAATAATAATCACTATTTAAAATACTGAAAAATGATTAAACGTGTGCCTGGAGTGAATTTGAACACACACACACTCTCTCACGGATGCTTGACACACACAGGAAACCTCTGATAGGCCTTATGTGAAGACATCAGCCTTTCCCCTTTCCACACATGCCTCTCACCTCTCAGCACTCTCAGCCATCATCGCAAACGTGCCGCCGCGGAGTATCTTTGGCTCCGCGCCTGCTGGTGTCCGGGCCGCGCTCAGGCTCCTTATCAGGTGTCAGATGTAGGTTTGGTGTCAGTGAAGTCCAGTCCGTTTCCCATCACACGCTGCTTCTTGTGCTGCGTTACATGGACCAAATAACAAAACAAAAGTATGTCATTTGTCACCAGGGTAAACACAAAACAAAGCTGAGTTTCTATCACTTTTTTTGTGAATTATGTCTTATTTACAAGTCTTACGAGTTTTGAGTTTTATGCTGGTATATATATATATATGTGCAAATAAAGGAAGAAAAGGACAGATTATGTAGAGCAAAGATGTACAGAAAATAGTTTAAAATAGTGGAGACCAACTGTACTCCCTTAAAAAAAAACATGATGACATCTGCTACAATTTTAACATTGAAACTGGCAACTGCTGGCCCCTCAAGGCTCTGGCTTCCATCATCAGCTCTCAAAAATGGGCAAAGAGTAGAGTGTGGAGCTGAGCTGATCGAATGAAGCAGCTACGTATAGCAGCTAGTCACCGCCCCTCACAGCACAGCACAACATGTTATGAAGAAGGAAATTAGCTAAAGAGACCAGGTGGTAAACATGTTTATTTCTGCTGTAAAGTTGGACATTTTTCTATGGGAGTCTGTGGGCACTGACTCACTTTTGGAGCTAGCCTAAGTGGCCACTCACAGAACTACAGTTTTTGGCACTTCAACGTTGACTTCATGACTTTTCAGCCCCCCAGGTTGGAAGGTAAAACTCAAATTAACTGACACTCTGTTAGGTATAACCGCTGCCATTGAGAGGGGACGGCTAACCCTCACCCTCTCTATACATGGGTCTGGGTATAATCGCCAACTGTTGTTCAATCTCACACGAGTTTGTCTAAATTATTGGGTCTGGTGCTGGGCAAAAGAACTCTCCGGCTCTGTATGAATGCAGTCATGTAAAATGGTTGCATATGCAAGCATTTTGGTGTCAGTCTGAAGCCCTGAATTCCTACATAATCAAGGCTCTGTGATTGCTTATTTTGTGTGTCAGTGTATCCAATCACACAATATCGTTGGTGTCACTGATGCATCTTTCTGTTGTCAGATGTAAAATAGTGATTTGACAGACAGTCTTGAACTTGACCAGCTAATCAAGACTAACAGTAAATTCATGTCTTCTGAGAGGAAGTTACTTCAGAGTTCCTGCAGTCATCTAACAGGAAAAACATAAAAATCACTCACAGCATCTACACTCTGAGCCAGATCTTCCAAATCTCAATCACCAAACTAAAATAAAATGAAGTTCAGTGAGACCGATGATAATGTAGGTTAGCTGAAAAGGTCCCACCCTGAACTGTCTGCAGGGTTTGGAAAGTCCCGTAGCACAACCGTGGGAATATGGGACATGAAAGCTTGTGTCTCAACACCAGGATAAGTGAATGAACCCGTTCAAATGCATCGTGTCTCCATGACATTATTGGCAATTAGCTGCTGATAAGTGGGCAGGAAAGGCTGCAGACAGTGTGTGAATGTCACCAGTGAGCAAGGACGCATCATAGTGGTCTCGACAGTGCTACTGTTGCACGCTAACTTTGGTTTGGGCAGTGATTCTGTATGAAAGTCTCTGATTTGGTCAACTAAAAGTCAATATTTTCATATTAATATTTACATACTATACTGTTGTCCAATGAAATGCCATCTGTAATGCAATAACCAGTCAGAAACAACTTGTGAGTTCGATGACAGCCCATTGTCATATAGTCCAAAGAGGACAACCCATTATCACAAAAAGAAATGCCCATCGCTCCAAAAATACATACTCTCCCTGCTGTTTTACTGTTGGATATTTCTGATGTTGGAATAAAATCCTGAGAGCTGGGGTGCGTTCCCGTCACCCGAGTCGTTAGATGGGTTAGGGTTAGGAACTGCAGGGAGAGTGTATATCTTTGGAGCAATGGCCGTTTCTTTTCGGGATAATGGGATTTTAGCAGGATTTTTCAGACTATGTGGGTGACGGGATAGTGGGCTTTAGGTCCAAAGAGACATTTTTCAGACTATTGGGACTTGGGAATCATGGACCATTGGAACCATCGGCACCAAGAGGACAAAGGCATGAGATTTTTAAGAGTTACAGGACCCCAAAATTCATCAACAAACAAGAAGATGCCACAAAGTTTCACATTAAATTCAGTCTGAAATAAATATGTACTTACTTTCTGTTTTTCAGGAGGTTGTTTCAGTGAGCATTTCAGGTCACTGATCTGAAACTGTTTGATTTTATGGGATTAGAAGTCTAAAAAATGTTTTTGCTTTGGCATAAAGCCTGATAAATAAGTTTTTTCCTGCATGAAAATCTGTTTTTTCACTGTCTGAACTGGCCACACTGATTGATTTATCTCTGTAATCTCTGTAGAGTATTGCCAAAAAAATAAAACATATCAATGATTGCTTAAAATCACCTAAAACCTTAAACATTTGTGCTGTCTTTAGTAGTTGCAGTATAAGAAGCTCAACTGGCCAACAAAATATTACATTTCTTTTTGGTGCTAATAGATTATGTGTCTTCTTATCCGGGTGCATCTCAAATGTACACAAAGACAATTTGGGGCGTTAAAATATATCACATGCAGGGCTGTGCAGCGAACAGAAAAGGTTACAGTCTGTGAAAGCGGGAGCCGAATGATTTTTGGCGCAGATTACGTTCTTTAAATTGAGAGCAACAACGAGCTAAAACACTGATAAAACTGGAGAACAACCAGAAGACTATCTGCTGTATGACGGACGCAGCTCAAATGCATTTAACTTATCTGAGACATCTGTGGGGTTTGTGGACAGACCCCGAAGTCTAAATGTCGCCGTCAATCAGCTCTGCCAAAAATGGAGCAATCATCCGATAGATACACACACAGATCGGAGAGATAAAAGTAACATACAGTGCAGTATGTAGCCATTACTGTGACTTAAATGTACAGAAGGAAAAAAAAGAGATATGGGTTTGAAACTGAACAGAAAACTGCCTGAGGAGGGCAACAGAGCCCAGATACCCAGATCTTACCCCTATTGTATAAAAGCAGTATTGTCGGAATGTAATGAGTGCATTTATTTGGATCAACAACTTTCTGTTTCTCATGAGTGGAATCTGATTACAGCTGAATGCATCATGTCTGATGGGGGAAATGGAATGAATGGATCTATGAATAACCATTGAATCATTTCCCCTCAGGATTTGTCAAGGAGTTCTAACCCAATATGTCTGACAGCACACAGCTGACGGGGTTAGTCGTCACGTCGCTGTTTTTCTGTGGTGACTCGAACTGATTTCGGATTTCTAGACAACCCAGAAAACTGGGGAAAGTCTATTTTTTAATTATGTTACAAACCGTTCACAAATTGTCAATACAAAGCTAGTTAATAAAAAGTAAACTGCTTTACACAGCACCTGTGTAAAAAATCAAAAGTTAAAGTACTCATTATGACATTTCAGAAATGTGGATCATTATATACTTTTATTGTATGTTGTACTATCATATCATCATCATATTTTGTAAAATGACATCACGTTTCATACAAAAAAATCTAATCTGTAAAGTAACCAGTGCCTATAAATGCCAAATAAATGTAGTGGAGCAGAATTTCTCACTGAAATATGGCAGTATAGAAGTAAAAAAAAAAGGAATAGAAGATCATTTCAAAGTATCTCAAAATTTTACTTATGTACAGTACTTGAGTAAATGTGTGTAGGATGTGAATTAGGATTAAATTGGGGTTAATGTAAATGTTGGGTATTTGGTGGGGTGGACAAAGGGGAAAAAAAACACCCTGAAACACTTAAACGTTGATTAAAAAAACACTTGACAGACATTTGATGTGTCACAGTGTCGTCACATTGTCATTTCTGGTGATTAGCAGCGTTTAAAGGGTTTGAAAATCAGATTTGAGTTCAGGGATTGTTTGAAAATACGCCTCAGTCTATATAAACCCCAGTAAACACACACACTTCATTCAGGCCGAGAATCTTGATCATCCGGAGGAATTTTTCTCCCTCCCTTTGATGTTTCTCCAAGCGTGACTATTTATACAGCCACCACTTGTTGTCTGGAAAGTGCGAGCCTCTGCTGCTGCTGCCGTAGATCCCCACTGTACACAAGCATATAAACACGGCCCGGGCTCACAACACTGCCCTCCTTATCGACAGGAACCCAAAGTTCCTCCAGTGGAAATGTCTTTGTTCCCCCCTCGGCTGCCACACAATGAGCGCGACTCTCTGGAGTCGGCTGGAGGCACTGCAAGCGAAGACCTTCACTCATTCCACACATAGCACAGCGAAGGCACTGACCTTGGCAAGAAGCTATTAAAAATGTTGTGCACCGAACACGCATGTACAGTCACCTTGGTACACAAAAACACACTCCTGTTTGCAGCAAAGCATGTTTCAGAGCTCGCATGTAGCTTAAAAACAAAGACAAATTAACTGTAGTGAAGACAGGTACATTTTCTTTATTCTGTGCCCTTTTGTCGCCATATCATATTGCATATAAGGCTGCAACTTACAGCTTATTTTCATCATTGATTAATATGCAAAGTATTTCCTCAAATAATCGATTGATCCTGTTTGTCTATAAATGATCATTTATAAGATTTCATGCTTTTCTTAATCACCTCCTTTGTTTAACCTGCATTCATGTCATCATCTGAGCCTGTTTATTGTTTACGTTGTATATATTGTTTCTATTTTTAATATTTCCCCCTTTTCATATTGTTCCTATTGTTTTTATATTTCCTCTTGTTTAAATTGTTGATATTTTTATATTTCCTCTTGTTTATATTGTTTGTTAACTTATTATTTATTGTTTTTCGCTGCTGTAACACAACAAATTTCCCCCCTTGTGGGACTAATAAAGGATTATCTAATCTTCTCTTGGAAAGAGGGAGTGCCCCTGAAAAGTAGCACATTCACTGGAAAAAATACGCAAAAATGATTCTAGGATCATTTTTACTTTCATAAGTTGAAATTCAGGGTTTACAGTTTAGAAAAGCGACCTCCCAATTGAAAGTATCCTATAAATTCTGCACAGTATAACAAGATCACTGCTCTCTCAAATACTATTTTCAGTTTCAATGGATGATTGTATTAAACACTTAAGATTTCTACACTTAAATGCTTTTTTAAATTTGGTTTTTGGCTGTGAGGCAGCAGTTTGCACCAATTCTATAGAATGGCCCATATAACAAAGAAAAGCATGAGGTTAATTCCTGAGATATTATCAATAATTAGTGACAGAACATATCCTAACATGGCCATCATCATATCATATTTACCTATCGACCTCGTCATCATATCTTCAGTATTACAGTATCTACAGTATTTATCTTACACATGCACTGCGCGCATCCATCGACTGGATTTTAATGTAAATATCAGTATGTGGTATTGATTGAGGGTCAGCGCTCGACATGTGTTGGAAAGTGTTTTCAGTCATCAGTGAAAGTATATAAATACAGTCAACTTACAAATGAAAAACAGCCACAAAGCAACAAATTAAAATATCTGGAGTGACGGTGGAAAGGTAGTTCCTCGAAACACTCATTTCATTTGATGCAGGATTTGATCCTCAGGGTACTGTTTCCTCTGCAGTATGACACAACGAAATATTTGTTCCGACATGTTTGACCCTCTGCCAGATACAAGGTGGCATCATTGTAGGACAGATTGAGCAACTCAGGCTCTAAACTCCAACATCCAGTATCAGAACAGAGGCAGACAAACACATGGGTCTTCCCTAATGAGTTGCCACACGGCAGCAGTCAGATGGAGCTCCACAGAGGACAAAATCCTGTTACGGCTGGCTTTTCATGATGCCTTTAACCGCATTACACTCCCCTCTCAAGTCGAGATCCAATTTCCCTATCAAACAAGGTAGCACACACAGCCTCACTGTGACGGGGCTGTCTGCCTTTAATGTCGTAAATAACCGAGTATGTTTTTCTTCTCTCAGTGCCTCCAGCGGGCCGAGCTCTCTGGGTAGATGGGAACAGGAACTCAGTCAGACAGACAGACAGTCCGGGGGGAGAGCAGGGGAGAGCAGTGGGTGAGTGGATAACTCACTTGACTGATGGATATTTGCGTGTGTGTGAAGTCCTCATAGTGACAGAAAGACGCAGGAAATCCTCCTGAGTAAGGACACTTTGTCTGTCCTGATCTGGTCAATTAGCTTGTTCAGGACTTATGGGTTATAGTAAGGATGTGAAATACATATAAATTAAGTTAAAGGTGAAGGGAAAGGTTGTAATGAAGGAGTTAAAGGAGGACTTTCTTGTTTATACCTAGCTGACACATCCAGCTAAATTATTAATTGATTAATAAATTTGTCAAGTGACAGAAAAGCACAATTTCAGTCATTTTTCAAAGGTGAAGGCATCCCACCATTTAGCTGGTTGAATCAGCAGATACCAGTCAAATAATCAACTGCTGCACATCAAGAGCGTAGACTATGTATTTGTTTTGTGTTTGTGGTCTATAAAAAATAAAGGGAGTGTACAGTTAGGAATATCAATTTAAGCTACAACCATCTTTCGGCGCCGCCGCTGCTGCAGCGGCATATTGTGTCCGTCGCTCTCGGTGTCTGCTGGTTGGGTCTAGAAGGGAACCCCGAATTTGCAAGAATTTTCATGGCTTTGGTCAAAATGTTCACCCTCACGAGATCTCGCAGATCTGGGGTTTCCTTCTGGACGCTGTGTTTGGTGTTACTTGCTAACAGCGGCCCTCAGTAAGTGGTGAAGAACTTAGAGCTGTCAAAAGATTATTATAAACTGAAGGGAGGTTGTTTTAATATAAATGGAGCGCGATTTAACATGTTGGGTCTCAAACTGTGGTCTTGACCGAGACTGAACTTTACTGTAGAACAGACAGACCAAACTGCATCTTCAGCCATGTTTTTTTTCTTGATTTCTGGTCAAAGCAGAATTGCAGGAAGTATTGCTGCCTTTCTCTTGTGTTGTCGGGTTTATAGAGGATGCAGTGAACTTTTTTGAGTAAAATTAGGTCTATTATTAACAAGTGTACGACAAAAAGCTTGAATGAGGCAACAGAGGTGCTGAATTCTACAATTAAAAAGGTTAGTTAGGTTTCACTACCTCCCTGAGAACAATATTCATCAAATAAATTCGATATAATGAACTTCAGAACAGCACAATCAGCTTTAACGATCCTCAAGGGAAGGTGGGTCCACAGCAGGTCACATTTGCCCGCTCCCCCTCAGTCCCAGCAGCAGAGAAACCGTCTGCTGCTGCAGCATCAGCCACATGTTCGTCTGCAGGATAAAAGGCCTTTCTTATTAAGTCAGCTGTCATATCCGGCACCTTGCCAAGCGACACATCCAACCACTCACTATTCCCAGCTGTGCCCTTATCGCTCAATGCCAACGAGTCCTGTCATGACCTCACACGACCTCGATTTAGAGATATTCTCCGCAGTCAGATTCAGACTAACACCAAGGCTGCAAATCTAGACTAATCAAATAAAAAAAATGCTTTCTGCAAACCAAACCAAATGTACCATGGATCCATGATAAAAATATCATCAGCCTTAAAGAAAGCGATCAATTATCTTTACGTAGGATTCCCCCTGTAACTTTCAATTATCCTTTCATTTGGGCATTGTAATTGAATTGATTGAGTAGGGATGGAGTTGACCTCTGATCAGCTATCTGAGGTCACGTCTGTCAAGTGTCAAGTTGAGAGAATTGATTTAAGTATTGAACGGGTTTCTGATGGATTGATTTTTTTCTTCTTCTGGAGAGTGTCACTTTCACCACTTTCCATCGACACAGAGAGGAGAAACATTTAAACATTCATCAGTCTTCCACGGCTGGTAACTGCACAGCTCTGCGATATCCGGATTTGCTCCGGGAAAGGAAAGTTTGTCTTCTGTCCTCAGTCAGCAAAAACGCCAAACATTCCCCAGTTTCAGCATCTACAATGTGATATGTTTTTGTTTGTTAAATGTCAAAAAATAGGGAAAAGTGCTATAATTTAATTTGTCCAAGGTGACAAACTCAAATGTTTTTTGTTTCGTCTGACCAACAGTCCGAAACCCAAAGAGATTCAGTTGAATATCATGTATGACTAAGAAAAAGCTTCTGCTTTTACTTTTGTGCATTTTTGTTTAAAAAAATTACATCTGTGATCATTCAATTATCAGAATAATTTCTAAGTGACATCACTTGCGGAAACTGATCGGAATTTATGCAACTTTTTTCACATATGCAGCAGTTCTCACCAAGTTGCACCCGAAATTAAGGATGTCCCGTTTTCCCGACGAAAACAGCACCTGGTACACAAAGATACAGTATCTGGGACTGCAAACTGCAAATGAAAGTTATAGCTTAAGTTTCCTTATTCATCCAGTGGCTATACCGAGCAAAACAATGTCAGATGAGGCCATTCCTAGGCTAATTATCGATGAATACATTTTTAATCAGTTAAATTCTTAACAATGATTAACTGCTAAATGATTAATCATTGTCATTCCTAATTTGGGACAATTGGTTGTTCAGTCTTGGACAGTTGAAGTTAGAATTCGGGACAGCTGCAGGACAATGAGAAAAAATTAATAATTAATAATTTTGGGTGATGTCACCAAAAGTCTGTGTTAAAATTGAGCTCCTCTTCAATGCTTTTCTGTTCTTTTGGGACTGTTGGAAGGACAAAATAAGACATCTGGATTTGGGCTCTGAGTTGGAAAAGCATTTTACACAGTTATTTGACATTTTATACACCAAACAATTGATCAGTTAATTGAGAAATAATCAAGTGATAATGAAAATAATCATTAGTTCAAAGCTATCCTTCCACTCTTGACCCTGTGCTGGTTAGCTGAACATTAAAGAAGCACACTGTAAGATTGTGTAAAGGGGATTCAAGAATTGTCTGCCAATAAAATGCCCCTTGAGCAAGGCATCAGGTCCCTACATGCTGAAGTTGAGTTGCTTACTTGCTGCTCAATGACTGGGTTAAACTGTTTTTATGTTAAGAAAGCCACAGAACACTTCACTTGATTGTGAAACTGAACCCCGGTAAGTTTCAGTATGTTTAATGAGCCGAATCACTTTCTCTTTGGCGTTATTTTTCAAACACTTTGGCGCAACAATACATGGCTCAAGGCAACATATTTCTGCAACATGACCAAACCAATCAAGGAATGTGCGATATTATGAAACCACTCAGTCATTATGTCCTTATTCTTTATGGATCCAGTGAGTCAAGCATGAGTCACACAGTGGGCGTGCCTGTATGAAATTACTCTTTTAATGGCTTAAATGTACAATAGATGGTTCTCCTGATCCTCTTCAGAATACTTGTGCTTTTCCATTAACAAAACCTGAACCACGCTAACATTCACACTACCATGGATGTTCCAGTCCAGGTCCACTTACTCTCTTGTTCTTCATCAGTAAAGTAAGAGTAGAGATGTACTGTTAATAATATTTCCAAGTTGGGCTTTGTGATATGGAAAAAACAATGAATATCCTGATACTTTTGACCAAATACGTTAAAGGGATAGTTCACCCAATAATGAAAATTCAGTCATTATCTAGTCACCCTCATGCCGACTGAAGGTCTGGTTTAGTTTTTTAGTCCACAAAACACTGCTGGAGATTTCACAGGGAAACAACGTTGCAGAATCTCCCAAACAATGGAAGTGAATGGTGACCAGTTTTCAAACTTAAAAAACAACAACAGAATAAAAACACAATAAACAACAACAAATATAAATTCGATTAATGATTAATCATTAACATCCCCACTCCAAATGTGTGCTACCGCAGCATTTTCTTTACTTTTTCGTGTATTTGTCTTCATTTTCATTGGCCCGTTTGTAATCACATCACCTGATTGGCAACTAAAATTCAGGCGAAATGTTTGGATTAATTCAAATTGTACTCAGAACTCAACTACAATTTTAAAAGTAATGTCAAAGTAATGCGTAGTTAAGTACGAGTAAAAGTACAGACTTGAAAATCTACTCATGAGGTACCCAAAAACAGTAATTTGAGTATTTGCCAAAACCTTCTCAGAGACGTAACAAAACCCAACATCTTCCTTCCACAACAGTCTGTGTTTAATCAACTTGTGTTCTCCAGGCAGCTGCTGTCAGCTGTCCACCTACATGACTTACAGTTCATGTCAATTGCAAAACAAGATGCAGCAGGTTTCAAACACCCTTTATAGAGAATTTCAGTGTTGTTCTCTGTTTGTTTCCATGGAACAGTCAGCAGCAATGTTAGATAACATAGGCAAGTTAACTGATTTTACCGAGCCAAAACATAAACACTACTGAACACAGCCAAAACATCGACTTAAAATATGCACGTTAGCACAAGTAGCATGTACTTAACAATTGATGCAGTGAAAGTGTGATCCTCTGCAACCCAGCGGAGAGTAAATCCTTTGGGAAGACTTGACAGCAGATGGCATGTAGTATGCTAACGTTAGCTAGCAGTGAGTGTGGTGTAAACACGATTATTCCCTCCACAAAGACGTCCTGGCGCAACATGACCAGACTATTGGCCAACTAGCTTAAGTTTAAGATGCTAATGTTATACTGAACAAAACATTTTCAGCAAGTGTTTACAACAACATTACAGCAAAGTCAGCAAACAAGCAGCATCTCACCTGAAGAGTGGGTAGTGCCCTGGACTAAGTAGACACTCGCACTTCAGCTAAATAAAGGCCCTGACCACAACTTGAGGAAGTATGGCGGTTACTTTTCAGATTATGAAGGTTCTCGCACCTTCCCGCATGTTGGAACATTTGGCAGCCACAACCTCATTGTCGGACGCCAACCATTTGACAAGAATTATGTGTTTTGGATCGTGCATGAAGGAGTTCAGTGTCACTTCCTGTCTCCTCTAGATGGCACTACAGATCACCAACTCATCATATGTCATGTTCCAGCAAATGAAATGTAGACCACACTGTTAAAGCGTCATGTAAATCAAACGCTGACTGTCACACAAGGGTTACTTTTCGTCTCCACTAGGTGGCGCTAAGACCGTGACTCCTAAAACATCAAAAGTCAAGGTCATACCATGACCATGCTATTTGTTGAACACTTGTGACGATGTCACCTTCGAGCTGTGGAGCAGCAAAGAGGGCATCCACCCGTCGCCTCAGGAGGCACCTTTGACTTGCGGAGCCCCAGCGTCGGCAAGTTTCAGGCAGGTTTGACCGTGTACACTTAAGTTGATGCAACTTCTTGTATAATGGCGTAACATCAAAGGTTGTCATGCTGCCAGGGCAACACCACTTAACAAAACATCACAATCTTCACAATAGAGCATTTGATTTGTATGTGGTCAACCTGCTAGGAGGACCATGTCAAAGTCTAAAACATGTAATTTCCTGTTACCAGTAGGTGGCGCTATGAATATCACAGAATATTGTCATGTAGATGTGTTCAGGCCCGGACTCTTATCAAATGTGAAGTTTATGTGCAGATTGGACCATTTAAACTAAAGTTAGATCAACCTCCTGTTTCATGGGGAGACATCAAAACTCCACACCACGGCCACACCCTTCAAGTAACGCTAAATCTTTTAATAACTTTTGATCACAAAGTAGTCTAGATGGCACACACCGATTTGAAGTCGATGTAATTAATTCTGTAGGATGAGTTTGTTGAAATACCACAAATGGAAAATGCCAAAATTGAGCACTTAATTCCAAATGGCTGACTTCCTGTTGGGCTTCAGCTATGGCTCCAAGATACTTTTTTGTTTATCTAGGAATTATATATGTATAACACAACCAGACTGGGACCAAAAACACCTTCAAAGACTGGCGGTGGCCAGTTTTACAACAGGGAACACAGTACCAAAGAGATTTACAGCAACTCCAACCAGGACTCTGACTCCGGGGATGATGAAGACATGGCAGGTTCAGGAGAGGCAGGAAATTGGGGAGGAGCTAGAGGGAAGTCAGGCATCAGTCACTGCCCACCTCTGGAGGCCTGAACAGTGTTACAGCTGGGTCAGCAAGAAAACCACCTTTGTATTGATGGACTGAGGGCAGATTGGACACTACAGTGACTCATACTTGGATCTTGAAGTACAAAATGGTATTACAAGACAGGATGGGCTTCAGCCAGCTAGTTAGCATGCTAACTTCAATAGATAACACTGTACGACAATACGTAGATATCTTTGACATAATGCAAAACTGTTATTTCTTCACGTTTTGCTGAAAGTGAACCAGACGCTGGTGCCAGTACTGTCCTCAGGGTGTCAGTATATTTCTGCACATATTCGTTAGCTTTTAATTTTCCTGTAGCGTGCGTTCTGTATCTGGCTTCATGGTAGCTTCTGAGGGTGTTTTACACTCTCTGATGTCACTCAGGCTGAGAGGTGCAAATTGACCTTGCATATCAGTGTACGGGGTGTTGGGTTGCACTGCACACCGTCACTTGAGCATGTACAAACAGACATGCATGGGATATGTGGAGGCAAACATAAGAAGGAAAACTGCATGATGAAATCTCATAAAAGCACAGTCCCGAGCACACCATCTTTCCATCTGTCTCTTCATGTAAACAACAGCCTGTATGTGCGTGTATTATATATATTCAGGATACATGACAGCTGTATATGAGCTCATGCTTTGGTTTCCCAAGCGGCTTCTAAAGGCCAGATTCTCACCAGAGATATCCAATAAGTGCACATGCGCTGGCATCATGAATATGTGTGCAAGAGTGTGTGTGTGTGCCAAGTGGTCCTGGCTGAGGTAGGGAGCTAGATGCAAATTCACAGTTTGTTTACCCTCCTCTGACCTTTGACTTTTCCTTCTGCCCTGCAGAATCCAACACGTGTGTTTTGAATGACTTCCATGGCTGTGATCTGCCCGTGTTACAGCAGGGAGGCAGAACTGGACAGTCCACTTAGGTTGACATTTGAAGCATTTTTAACACAGATGTCCCTGTCAGGTTAATTGTGAGTATTTGGTATAATTACTCTAAATGGGTGACACCAGTTGTGATATTTAGATATTTATTAATGGGATGGAATCAAGGTCTCATACAAGCAAAATAAGAATGAACTCCATTCATTAAACATAGTATCTAAAGACTGAAAATAAAGGAGGTAAAGTACGCATTATTTTGATAATGGACACTCAAACTTATTGTCTTGGGAGAGCCAAAACTGAGACTTAATGATGGGTAGCAAAGTCCCAGTGATTAGGGATCAAATATTAAAGTTACCGTTACAGACTCTCTCTCCATCTTCCTATTTTCATATTTTGAGTTTAATTCATTTGCCATAAAGGAGACAAACCCCAGAATAAACAAAGTTAAAGAAGAACTGGACTGATAGCATTATCTTTTTTAATTTTTTTCAAATATCGTGAAAGTATTGCTATTACTATTGCTAGTGCAAATTCTGTTGGCCACATTAGTTGTGTAGTGAAAATTGTGAAAGCCTTAGGCCGGAGATATAATTGCTGTTTGGCCATGTGCTCACGTAGACAACTGGCTGCGTACTGAAGCGAACATCTCTTGACCCGGCTGCTTGTCTATGTGTGTTACTGCAAAACACCACCAGAGGGCAAAACAGAGAACTCAGAGACCATAAACTGCCCACAAAAACAAAAGAAGGACGAAAAGAAGTGCTGTTTTTTCCATCATCTTCTGCTGTTTCCATTTCTTTTGACATGTTTCGACGCCGACTTCTAAAACTGAACTTATCTGTCTCCAGCTGTTGTGGCAGCCATGTTTGTCACAGTGTAGCGGCAACGATACGTCGTAAAGATGAAGATAGTTGCGGACTTGTTCAATGAGTCTGTCCCCAAAACTTTCCGCCATTGTTGTTGCTGGTGACGTATCTCCTGACCCCTGACCCTGTCACTGCATTCTGACCCTACACTGCCCCCTATCGGTCATGTGTGTATTGCATATTGCGGATCCGTAGTGTTAATTTCTGAGAACGTGCACAACTGACGCTCCAAATGGACGCAGGATACGCGAGGCAGACGTCATGCATACGTGAACACGCAGTTAAAAGCAAGTATATCTCCACCCTTGGTTTACAGTAGGGCTGTCCGCGCCTAAGATTTTTTAGCCAAATCAGTTTTGGCTGTCCAATACAAATATTCCTATATAATATTTATTTTTCAATCTAACCAGAGTTGTTGATTGTTGGAACAGTGGAGACATATTTTGTGAGTTTCATTTTGTTTCTAATTTTTTTTGATAGATGTGCCAGTTAAAACAAAAATATATTTATTATTAGTCTCCTTAAGTTCGCATTAAAATGTTTTCCTTGTGCATTTTTCTAAACGTATATTTGTTTTTTCCCCTGTAACTGTAAGGCACACTGACTGACAAAGGAAAAAAATATGAATGCTCAGAATTGGAAGAATATCAGTCGACAGAGGGGTCTGTGACTAATGATTTGAGTCTTCTACTATCATGGGGCCGCCTTAGGTATATTTAGAAGTTGATATGCAGTGGAAACCAGGGAATATGGCTTTTTTGTGGAGCAATGGTTGCTATACTGTTACAGAAGCATATTTGGATGTGGAGTCGGAACCAGGAAGTGTGGGATTGTGATGTGAATGGCTTCACAGAAACCGATTTCATTCAGATCCATCCAAAATTTTGTCTGTCTTGGAGCTGCTTGTAACTACATCTGTCAGCATCTCTCCACAAGAATCCCGCAGCAAGACCAGGCGAGTGTGTGACGTAAATTTCTAATATGAGTGTTGACATTGCAAAAAAAATCAGACCCGAGAGATGAGATTCCATTTGATTTGTGCTGTTCACACTGAAATAAACTGATCTGAGTCACATATGAGCCAAAAACGCTGGATTTGGGCCACTTGTGCCCGCAGTATGAACGTAGCCTTTGTGTTGCTGACAAGTGTACCCACACAAATCATTTAAGTTTCCTCTCAACACATTTGTTTATTTAGACTCACACACACACACACACACACACACACACACTGAACAGTTGTGTATAAAAGCTGCTGTGGCACTGTAAGACTCCCACCCTGCCCCCTCTGCCAAGTTGATGCCCCCCCATCAATGGTGCAGAGGGTACGTGTGGAGGGTTACTGCAGTGGCAAAGCAGACCTGCAGCGCCAGCCAACACACACACAGACACAGTCAGTACACTGTGGCTTGTTTTCCTGCCTCAGTCAGCCGTCAGTGCCAGCTGCAGCCCGCTGTCCACCAGCACGTGCCAGCTCGACGTCCCATAAGGACCATGTTTGGTTTGTGACTGTTTGTGTGTGTGTGCTTGTGTGTGTGTATGTGTTTAAAGGGACGGAGGGCTTAGCCTAAAATCCTGTCACCCAGCTGCCTCCACTGTCAGATGGTCCCAAAGACCCACATCAACAGATGTACAGAGCAGCGACAGAGAGCAGGAACACACACAAAATACCATCTCACAGTCAGTCGGTCGGTCTGCTGCAGTCTGTGTGCACAGACGCTGCATGTGTGCATGAAAGAAACTGCAACCTTCCCTGCTTTAACACAGTGCAATAAATAAAGCAGTCACCTTCTCTACATTTCGACTGTCTCCATTGCTTGCGAAGGCTTTCGGCCATTTTGAGCTGGGTGTAGTAGTACTACGTGTTTACAAATGCAGCGTACTGAGATGTCCTTGGCTGTTGTAAGGAGCCACTTTTGGAATCTGGTGTCGGTTTACTGATGCAGTCTGGGATTGGAGGGGTGGGGGGGTGGCACAAAGGCAACTTGGCATCACATCAGACATCTACTTTGTACTTGAACAATGGCAATAAATAAACTGCTTAATGATTAGACATAAAAGAGGAATTGAAACAATCTCATAGCCAAAATGTTTACTAGACATTACATTGCTGATGAGATAAACAACAAAAATAGGTAAAGGTCAAGTCAAAAAGTGTTTTCCTTATCCTAATCAAGAGTTTTAGGATAGAGTGTGACGTATGCTGCACAGATACAGAC
>JAJHUR010137760.1:0-21583 GCA_027495735.1 Lutjanus campechanus | reverse complement strand
ATGAGGAGAGGACTCACCTGTCTTCATTGCACTTCTTCTGGTATCAAGTTCTTAGATAGGATGGGGTGGACTCTCTTGTTTACTGGTGTTGCCCATGCTGTTAGGCATTCGGCTGGCGTGGCTATACATTTTGGGCCAAAGATTGACTGAACAATAAGGTTTTTGTCATACTATAATATTTGGATTAAGTGGTGGAGAAAGGCCTGGTAAACCCAAACATGTCTTGAAGGTGATTTTGGAATTTCTGGTTGTGGCTAGGACTGTCTTGATGACAGAATTGATCAATCCATGCTTGAGCTTGAACTGTTACTTAACCTTGTATTCCTTGTTGAATTTTGGGAAGCTTTGATTCATTCATTTAACATGTATTGCAGTGTAAATCAAGAAAAAAAAAGAATAAAACATGAACATTGTGCTGTTGTGGTTGCTTGCCATCCCCCTTCAGATGGCTTGTCAACAATGCTGTATTTCAAAATTGTGGTTATTGCGACAGCCTTATTTATGGTCCTTATCGCAAGGGTCTTTAAAGCTTTAAATCTTAGAGCTTGAGTAATTTATCTTGCATTGAGGAGAAGTAATAAGGAGTCTAATGGTGTAGCTTCAGTAGCTGGAGAGGAAAATACTTTAGTGCAGAAGTTGGTCGTGGAGGTCATGGAGAAGGACATTTCTTGGCCTCCAAGAGACTCTGGAAAAAGGGTCTTGCCAAAGTCTGGCCTTTGCTGAGGCATGCAGTTCTTGCCTATAACCAGTGTAAGAGCCCTGTTTTTATTCCTGGCAATAAGTGAAGCATGTTCTTGGGTTCTTTATTTTATGTAGTTTCACTGATTCTGTTTGTGTTTTTCACAGTGAGAATTCGATGGTGCAGCCAAGTGGTAAAGAGTGTCCAATTTGGTTTCTTCATGATTGCATTAATGATTGCATGACTCTCCTGGCTTCACCAGACTTTTACCACCAGCTGGGTATGAATCAGTTGGGATGAGAGTCAAGTCTGAGGCGATTGTACTTTACCTCACAGTGGTGGATTGGCTTCCTTTGGTTGGGGGGTAGTTACTTACTCAGGTGTCACAGAGTTTTGTAGAAGAATGTTAACTCTTTAATTGTTTCCACCCATGTTTAGCATTGAAAGCTGGGAGATTGTCTTCACTTTCAGCTAAGCAAAGCAGACTGACTTGCGAGTCTAGTGCATCACCAGGTAGACAGTTGTGGTAAAGAACAGGCTTAGCCTGGAGGGTAAGCTCTTGATTTACCACTCAGTCTCAACCAGTCTTAAAGGTCATGAGCTCTGGGCAGTGACCGAATTGTGATGGAAGATGCAAGTGGCTGAAATTAGTTTATGTCACAGGATGTCTGGGGTCACCCTTAGGGACAATGTAAGGAGGCTGGACCTCTGGAATGAGCTAGGAGAGGAATTGCCTCATTTTGATGTTTAGGCATCTTATCAGGATGTGTCCATGATACATCACTTTGGAAGCATTCTGGCCATGTCTAACTGGAAGAAGACCATGGGCAGACCCAGAACAAACTAGAGGGATTCACCAGGATGAGCTGCAGGGCATGGCTTGACAGAATGACATCTGGGCTACCTGGCTTTGCCTTACTTTGCCTAGCATCAAGTAACCTTATGTGTATATATACAATGTTCGTGGTAGTGATTTTGTTTCTTCCAAAATTATCAAATGTAAAGATAAAGAAGACTTTGCATTACATTGAGCTTCATGCACCAATCGTTCACATGAACAGATTTAATGCTATATTGTGCATGCAAACAGTTCAAGAACTTTTGTGACATTCATCATTACTTTCATATTTCCTATTTGGTAAGAACAAAATCTGACTGACCCTGACCACACTTAAGCTAGTACACACAAGATCCAACTTGCGTTTTGTGCTGTGAAATATTAATAATGATGAAGAAAATGATACTTTATGAAAACACAAAAGAAAAATTTTCACATTCCCCTCTTACTGCTGTGTTTAAGAACATATATAAGAGAAAAATAAGAAAACATTCATGAATGAGGCCCATTGTCTGCATGAGTGGTGGGGATGTCCCTGTGGCTCAAGGGATAAGACACTGACCATGAACCGCAATGTTTCATTTCTCTCCTTCATTTCCTGTCATCCCTCATCATCATCATCATTACTAACTAATGAGGGCATAAAATGCCCCCAAAATACTTTCATACAACAAGATAGCTAAGGTTGCAATGGTTTAGGTTTTAATAAAATCAACATGAACCACAAAGCAAGTGATAACCCCAAAGTTTAAGTAAGTAACTTTGGCAAATAAAGGACATTTGTACTAACCACTTTAATATTTGCATCTGTATTTTAAAATAGCAACTTGAATTTAACTGGTTTTGTAGAATAAAGATGTTGACAAGGAAATTACAAGATTCTTACTTCAAAAAGTGTTCTGTGTGTTCATATTTTCTTCTAGTTTTCATTGTGTAAAGTGCCATGATCTTAGGCATAGAGGAATATACACAAAAGAGAGATAATAAGGAATACTGACTTTATGGTCTAAAAATATATTCAGCCTCATGAAGAAGTGATTTGGGTGAGGGTAAAGCAATAATAAAACGGTTTGACAGTTTTTGGAGGTTCATCCTATGCCTGTAGGCGAGACACCACCCGTTTATATTAGTGATTATTGTTGGCTTGACTTTTTTTTAAAGTGTGAACGTTTAGCTGTCTTGCAAATGTCCTTGTAGGTATGAAAGGACTTGTTACTCAGGTCTTGATTAACGCTTAGTTTTATCTTGATGTGACAGGCATTTGATTGCCTCTTCCACACTTACAGTAGACTACTCTGGATTGATGGAAGTGGGTTGAGAAGTGTTTTTGAAGCAGAGAAAAGTATTTTTATTTTGATATACAGTGCTTAACAAATTTATTAGACCACCACCCAAGGTTTATGCCACAGCTGCCCTAAATTAACAGCATTGGTAATTACCAAAATCATTTTTTAAATGTTTCTTTAATGGTTAATACACCAGTATGTAGAAGCTCTTTAACTGAAATTATATTTTAATGCTAAAAATATAGTAATTATTGTTATCTATGAATTTTCAAATTGACTGTTTTACAAAAAAACGGAAAAAATAGCAAAGCACATTATTATTTCTTGATTAAGATATCAAATTATAGTTATTTACTTGCATTCCTAAACAGAAAAAATAGTTTTAGTGGTTGAATGGTATGCTTGATTAATTTCTGACTTCTCAGAGAAGCCCAGTGAGCCAGCTCAAATTTGGGTATAAAAAGGTAAATTCAGTTTGAAATTCCTTATTCCTGTTCAAAATGGTAAAATGTTGAGAGCTCACTGAAAATGAAAGAGTCCACATTAAAGCACTTCATGATGCTCTCTGAGACAAATAGGGAAAGACAAAGTGTTCTCAAAGTGTGGCCAAGTGTGCTTTGGAGTCAATTGTCGAGACTGGTACTTACAAAATGTGCCAAGGAAGAGGCAGGAAACGAAAGTTAACTGAAGCAGATGTCAGACAGCTCAAGATTTTAAGTATTAGAGACAGAAGGAAGACCATTGCTGATCTTCAGGCAGAGATAAATGCTTCTAGATCAGAGTCTGAGAAAGTCTCCAGAATGACCATAAGCAGACGACTGACAGAACAAGGCTTAAAGGGAAGACTAGCTGCCAAGAAGCCATTATTGAGGCCTGCAAACATCCAGAAACGCCTCAGATTTGCCAGGGAGCACAAACACTGGACTGTTGATGACTGGAAGAAGGTATTCTGGATGGACAAGTCCAAGTTTGAACTCTTCGGTCAGCATCATCATGTCTATGAAAAGCTGGAGAACGTTTTGATGCCAGATACATTGCACCCACAGTGAAACACAGTGGAGATTCAATTATGGTATGGGGTTCCATTTGTGGAAACAGCGTGGGCAAATTTGTGAAAATCGATGGTATCATGAACAAAAACGTCTACCACAACATCTTAGTGCATCGTGGAATCCCTTCTGGACTGAATCTGATTGGTCGTGGGTTCATATACCAACGAGACAATGACCCCAAGCATACTTCAAAGCTCTGCAGAGACTATTTGACCAAGAAAAAGGAGTCTGGAGTGCTGGAACCGATAGACTGGCCAAGTCAAAGTCCGGATGAATCCTGTTGAACAAATTTGGGATTTAGTAGGCTCAAAGATTGATCGCACAAAAGTTTCATCTAAAGCAAGTCTATGGGAACAGCTAGAAACTATTTGGTTAGCTGCTAGCTGTTATCAAGGCCAAAGGAGGCCATACAAAACATTAAGTTTTTTTTTTGTTATGTGTGAAAAAGGACTATTTATTTGTTTCAGTTTGTTATTTGCCAAATAAATAATATTGTCGTATTGCTGAAGCATATCTGAAATTAGGCTATATCTTTGGATTGGGTTTGTTTAGAATTCCCTTTTAAACATGACATTTTTAATGATAATTGAAAACAGGCAGTGATGTGTTTTCTGTATCATTATCCCCTCTCAGTCTATAAAATGACACATCTTGCAAAGTCATGAAGCCAAAACCTGTTCCTTTAATCATGATGGAAAACAGGCTGGTGCCACTGGCATGCGTGTACTGCTGTGACCTTGAAAACAATTAGCCTTTCTTTCCATTAGCAAAATTAATTGTAATCACATCGTCATGCCCCAATCTTTATCATAGAGGGGGAAAAACTAATTAGCTGTGGTGTATCACTTAACTGTCAATCACAGAGGCTGAAACAATATGCTCCCCTCTTTATGCTCCCTAGAGAGGAAGGCTGGTAACGGTGGCCCTGAGAGACTCAACCCAAGCCACACTTCCAATTCCTTGACTTTGCTATACTGTCTCCAGATTATTGAGGCTTTTAATAGAGATTAGGCTCTAAAGCCTAACTGTGTTGATAAAATGACAATGGATAAATCCACTTTTGTTTCACAGGATCAAGCTTTTTGTTCCATATTTTGATGAGCGGAGTAGTAATTAAGGGCTGAACTTGAGGTTGAATTACATTGAATTCTACTTTGGATTGTCTGAAGTTATCAAACCTGTGTCTTTGAAATCAATGTTGTAGATTGTATTTTCTTTGTTATGTTACATTAAAACCAGATGATAAAAGCTACGGATTGTGCACCACAGGCTTGGTAGGATCTGATACAAATGTGACAGGTATAAGAAAAAAGCTGGAAGGAGGGGAGAAACTTTTGTAATTAATGAATAGAATGACAAATCAGGCACAGTATTTGAAGGATTATATAAGAAATATATATATAAGAAACAAGCAACAGGTCTTTGTATAGGCTTTGCGATGCAACTGGAAGTTTAAACCTCCAAATTTTACTTGGTTCTCATGGTTGCATTGGGCCATTCTCACCATTTCAGAAACTATGGATGATACAAACTGATTCAGTACACTACCCAGTGCATGGAGAAATGTGAAGTGAATGTAAAAGGACATTAATGAAAAACTTGACAATTTGTGGCTTCTACCAACTTATTTGCCAAAGAAAATTGTTGTAATATTCTGTAAAATCTGGATTAAGTAGAGTTTGATGGCATTATTCTTTTTTTCCTCCTCTGAAGTATCTCAACAAATACGACCATTTGTGATTCCCAGAGAATGAATCCTACTGACTTTGGTCATTGCCTGACTTTTCCTATTGTCTCAAAATCTACTGGAGGTACTGGCATACAATTGTGTGTGGTGTGGTGTATGACACCATAACTTTTCCTGTAGTGTCACCATGAGGTTTGCATTAGGACTGAACAATTCATTGAAATATTATCAAAATCACAAATTGTAGGAGCAGAATTTTTTAATCAAAGTAACATGTGTCACAACATGCCATTATAAATTGAGCACTGTGGTGCTACAGAGAAGCCGTGGTCTTCAAATTAAATTCTCCAGAAGTAAGGGAACATGCTTGGTTGGTTTAGACCCTGGCCAAAATCACACCATGGTCCTTTTTTTCAGTGAACCAAAACGAAAACATTACTATTGCCAGTAAAATCCTGATTGACATCACAATATCTGAGAAAATAATTGGAATATATATTTTTTTGTATATTGTTCACCCGTAGTTGGCATATTCTTGGGGGTAAAATGTCTCCAACAATCCAGGATAAGTTGTCATCACTTTGATGATGACTTTCCATTTAGCACTACCATCAGGTCAAATTGTTATTTTATCCAGTGGTTTAGTTTATGGATAAATTCTTGTAAACACAAAGTACAGCTATGGCTGAAGGGTATGTAAGGCATATCAGCATGGTCATTCTGAGCATGTTAGTATGCAGACATCAGCATTCAGCTCAAAGCACAGTCTCACAAAGCCACTAGCATGGTTGTAGACTGTTGGTCTTGTTAAAATATTACCACATTGCATTGCTAACTGAAACTGATACTAACATTAGGTGACATTTTGAAACTGGTTGTCATGATAAGGCTTATTACTAAGTTGTTGTGTTTATGTTTTAGCAGAATGATTGGTATTCATGAGTGAGCCAGCTGTCTTGTGAGTTTGAAAGTCTCTGCTGTGATATTGGTTTGTTTTTATTTCTGGTGTTACGTCCTTAGGCCTACATACTGTATTTAGTAGCTACCATGCTGTTTTTGTGTGGGTACGAACCTCTGCGTGTGTGCATGATGCCTTCAGCTTTTTTTGTGGCCACAGATGTTTTATGAAGATGTAGCCAAAGGGTGGATGTGTGTGTGTTTGAGTTTGGTCCAGTACTTTGAATGGTGTGCAGGGTTTCTTTGTGTGTTCTGCCCCTCATGTGCTGTCCTTGTGCCACAGATGTTCCATGAAGACGCTGCTGGGGGATGGCAGCTTGTAGCTGTGGACGTCAACAAACCACATGGCCGAGCGCCTGCCTGCCTCCAGGTAAACACACCACATTATTAATATGCTGTTGATGCTGTGTGTGTGAAGTTTCTCTCTCTCTCTCTTTCTCTCTCTCTTTCTCTCTCTCTTTCTGTCTCTCTCTCTGTCTCTGTGTCTCTCTCTCTCTCTCTCTCTCTCTCTCCCTCTCTCCCTCTCTCTCTCTCTCTCACACACACGCATAATTCTATGAAATATGTTCAGCCTATGTGAAAGGAGACACAGATGCCTGGTAAATAAAAGCTGAGATGTGCATATGTGTAGTGCTGTGACGGTATCGATTTTTCTGGTGAAAAAACAACATATTACTGCAGGACGATGGTTTACCATGTGTGCCCGCAGTAATTGCATTTCATTGCACTTTATTGAAGGATACTTTCATAAGTGTAGCGTAGCTCCTTTAACGAATAGAGAGTGCATAAGTGTGTGCTCGTGCAAGTGAGGCAGAACGATGGGTGACTGATGGTGCTGTTCATAGTGGAGCAGAAACTTAAACTTAGCAGTAAGCCTGGCAGTAAATGTACAGTTCAGGGTAGAGTTTGTCAGTTAATAAACACAGCAGCTTCTCAAGACCAAGAAAAGTCTTGTCCATTATCTCTCAAGCTGAAAAAGTGACAGGGTTAACCCTGAACTAAGCTGAGCAGAAACCATTAAGCTCATGCTGATGTAGTGTTGTACTTCAACGTCTGCTCCAGTGTGATCATACACTTTCAGAAGCTGTATAATCCAGCCTTGGTCTGCAGTGTCCTTTTGAAGAGGTGGTAAAATAAATCCATAATAATAAATTCAATTCTGTAGTTACTTACTACTGCACTACAACTTGTTGTTAGTGAGTTGTTAGCCACCCCCTGGCAATTCCAAAGTGCCTTTATTTGATCCTGTTGACGAATCAAAGGCTGTGTTTTTGACTTGTGTGTGACAGCGCTGACTTGGATGTATTAATAGATCAGTGTGCTGATCTCAACATTAGATTTACCCTTGAAAATAAAATTTGTGGCCATGATCCCAACGCCACAGTTGTCATCTCACGACCGTGTGAGTGTAGAGTATCACAGCCCTATGTGTGTGTTTGTATTTGTGTGTGCAACTTTCCATTGTTATTTAGATCTCTCTGAAATGCTTTGTATTAATGGAGAATCAGTAAACCTCATCTATTTAACAAGTGCCACAGATGCATGCAGTATCACCTCATTGTTTCCACATTTGTCTGTGTCTTCAATGGCTGTGTCAAATGACTAAATGATGGGATTTTAAATGAGGGGAGGCTCATGTTTGATGTGTAGAGCCGCACTAATGATGTTGCTCCAGTGATAGATGAGTTTTAAATGACGTCTACATGATGGACGCCGCTGCTGCCTCGTGGTCAGTGTGATCCAAATGGTTGGGCTTTAAAGATAAGCTGAAAGCAGCAGGCGTTGCTTACAGCTGGCCCACTGTTGATAGCTGTGTGGTGTAAAAGGCTGGGCCCTTGCTGTGAGAGACTGCCAATGGAGTCTACGGCTATGAGAGGGAGGATAGCTGTCAACAAACCCTCATGGAGAAAACACTGTTCCAGAACTAAGCTTGAAGGAGGCACACACAAACAGAGCAAGAAAGTGAGCACAAATAAAAATAGAGAAATGCGGCAGAGATGAAGGGAAGACATGAGAGAGAAAAGAGAGAACGTGAAATATGCAAGATTCCCATTAAAGCAGCATGTCCCCCAGAGCCTCATCATCAGTTGGAGGAAAGATTTAGATAGAGGGATAACCAGAGGGATAAACACGGCTGACTTCCCTCTGAGCCCCGTGCTCCATTACATGGAACACCCAAAGACTGTTTCATCTGCCTCATTCACTCATACCAAAATAGCTTTATTGTCATCCTATGCCACCAAGAAGACCACTTCTGACAGTAGAATGAAAGGTTAACAGATTGATAGAGAGGCATTAGGCCATGTTCAGACCAACAATAGCACTGAGTAAAAAAATACAGCTTTCATTTCTATGAGACTGCTTTGGTGGCAAGGTAGGGCCCCCATGCAGAGTGCTCCGGCATAACAACACAGGGCCGTCTGGAAAAAAAATTTAACCTGGCTTAATTTTTGCCTCAATAACATCATCCAGCCACACATTGTGTTACCTTAATGCATTCAAGCACATTCATGTACAGGAAATTACATAATTCTCCTGTTCACCAAGTGATTAAGATTGCAATGGTATGAGATGTTTTACATGACAGTAACTGACTCACAATCATGTTAGGTCTATATATTATTTATAAGTTGTTTTATCAGTTACATTGTAACAAAATTATAAAAGGAACATTTTCACATTAAAATGGCTAAAAACGCTAGACCTTTGTTATATATTTTGTTGAATTGTGTGCTTACATTTTTCCAAATGTTTCTAACAATGTTCAAATGCAGAGAAATTGAATTTATTAATTAATAATAATTCAGTAATTTATTTATTGTAACGATGCCTCTCCTGCTAGCTGTTGCCAGCTATTTGCTAGTTGCTATAACTTGTAGGAAGACATGGGATGCGGCTGACGCATCAGAGAGTGAAGAAACGTAACGCGAATAAAACCTAAATATTACCTCATCCATGAACTTGATTTCTGCTTGAGTCATGTCAGAAAGACTTTAATCAGCTATGGTGGTTGTTTACAAGTGAGGATAATAACTCCCATGATCCAACGCTACTTCACCAACTTACCAAACTGCATCTTTTGTCATTATTTTAATGTGAAGTAAACCCATAGTGGCAGAATTTACATATTGTGCCTGTAAATGAAAAATGAAGGGTGTTTTTGGTTGAACAAATGTTTTACTATAAATTCGCAAAATACTTTGTCCTAATAGACGGGGCATTTTTTTAAAAGGAAGTATAGAATTTGGTGGCATCCAGCATTGAGCTTGCAAATTTTAAACACCTCATCTCGCCCTTAAATGTCAGGTATTTATACACCATATACCATTTCTGGCATTTCTGCCTGAAATCCCTGTGCATCTTATACAGTGGACCCCTTCAAGTAATCTCTCTTAAGAAATATGATAACTCTCTAATGTTATAAAATCAGCTAAAACTGTGAAATGTTTGCACCTTTGTACTCATGGATTATTAATGAAACTAGTCAAGCCCTCTTACTGGTACCTAAAGCACCAGACCCGTACCTATGTAGAACCTTTTTTTTTTTTTTTTTTTTTTTTTTAAAAGTTTTTTTTTTTTTTTTTTTTTTTTTTACAAAGTGCTATTTTAAGTCTGAACACCGCCTTAAGGATGCAGAATTTGTGGGCCGACTTCCTGTGAGACGGACTGAGTAGCAGAGTGTTTTAGTGGGTCAGAGTGTAGAACAACTCACACCTCCATCACATGGACCATTTCGGCTTTGGGCAATGGCCCAGAAATTGTGATAGATGTCTCCTGTCAGAGAGAGCCTGACACATGAAAAGGACAATAGAAAGAGAGAAGTATAGAAAGCAATAATAGTATTATCATTCGTTCTTTATATAAAGGGAGTTCATAGTAGGACGTGTGTTACACAAGATATTTATCACAATGCTACAAGGTCGCAGAGTGAAAACAAATAGGATAAAAGAGGAGACAGAGTGGTCAAAGGATTTGTCAATGTAAGAAGGAAGCAGCAGGTATTTTTATTGGATTGGGTGTGTGATTCACTTGTAGTTTGAGTTCTCTTGATGCTCAAGCAAGTATTGAATGTCCTTCTTTCTTTGCAAGTACATGCAGGCGTGTACAATTGGGCAGTTGGGTAATATCCAGGGACTACTGCATTGTCCCCAAAATAATTTGTTCAAAAATCCACTGTTGTTTCTTAGTATCTAGTCTACATTATAGTTAGTGTGATTCAGTAGTGTGACGCAGCCCCTGTGCTAATTATAGATACAACAATGTGTTTTTACATTTTGAAAGATTGTGTGCTCCCTCTCAATGTGCCTCACATTGGTTTGGTCTGCTGCCTACCTATAGCCACCGGTCTCTTTTTACTGCCAAATATTTGATGCATGAATTAAGCAACCAGCGATAATTACTCAGACCACCAAAATGAAGAAAGTGAGAAAAAAGCAAATGATTGATTATATGACATCTTCTACAAGACCTAACACAGTTACTCAGTTAAATAAGGGATCTCTTTATTTGCACTGTTATAACTCTTCTTGTCATCCCATATGCACTGTTACTTTACACCTATAGTCTTGAGCACATCTTTGAAACCCATATTTGTATACTTTGGTGTCCACACAGAGGGACAGCAAAGTACCAGTTTTTTGGGATATTTAAATTTTTGTTGTTATTTAAAATTTGTCTCTGCTAATAACGAAATTAACTCAGTATTTGGCACAAAAATTCACATTTTGGGTGAAGTTTGAAGTACTTTGGTTGTCAGTTAGATTTCTGCCTACTTGATGATTCAAAGTGTCAAGTAAGAGGCAAACAATAATCAAGTGGTGTAAAAGCTGAATAGTACAGAGAGTGACTTTGACATGCATCATATAGCGCTTCGTTTCAAAAGCCATTCATTGTTTTCAGTTGCCAGTCACATACTGACAACATTTTGTGGCATGTCAAGCCATCAAAGCACTCTGAAAATGTTGTGATTTTCTGATGGTGTCAGGAATCCACAAGATATAACCCAGCTGTTCAATAAAAAAACAAAACAAAGGCTCTTTAAAGAGAAATTATAAGTTAGCCTAATGTTTTCTGTCCTATCAGATTTTCTGTTGGAAAATGTCCATAAATTGGTTTTAACTAAGTGTGGTTTCATGCATTACAACATGGCATGGACTGTTCATGATGTGCTCTGAAGAGAGAAATGACAACTTTAGAAAACATTTGTGCTACAGATGGTAGTTTTATCACCTGAATTCCCCACATATTTTAGCATTTTTGCAATTGACTTTATTTTCCGTTCTTAGATGCGGTCGGCGGAAATGCAGATCAGTGTGGCATGGTTTGACTCTGCACGGTAAAAAATGCCAAAGGAAAAGCCCCATTAGTTATAGTTTATACTAGTCACAAAAGCAAAAACTACACACAAAAAAACTATATAAAACAAGACTCACAGCCCGGGGAAGGAATTACAATGGAGGTACAATTTTTTTGGGCCACTCTGGTTAAAAAAGTCACCCCCGTTGATGTTGTCATGGTGGGTGTGAGACGCCATGTCATATTACAGTGGTATCATTTTTGATTAATGATGGATACCCCCTTCTCTCTTCTTCTTGCCAAACACCTTATTCTGCTGCTTTTTCACCCATATCAGAAGGAAGCAGTGCGAGCTGAGTAGACAGGTAGAGTGAAGACAGGCAGTGGAGATCCAGCCTGCAGGGCCATCTGCGAGTGCCGGGGAAGTGAAGTGTGAGTTTCTGTTCTGCTCTGCCTGGCTCCAGAGTAATTGGCCGTCAAATGATTAAAATGTTTCAGGGCTGGCAGGTGGGCGCTATCTACAGACAGGCGGCCTGTGTGTGTCCTCCTGTTTGTCTGCTGTTACCGAACCCGTATCTGTCCGACTGTCTTTTAAACCACCTCTACGTGTAGGGTCAGGCCTCTGTGTGTCTAACTGTCTGTCTGTTGATCTGTCTGTTGACGTCTGTCCATTTTTGCATGTGTGAGTGCGTGTCAGCCTGGGTCTGTCTGGGTCCAACGGGCTGCAGCAGTTGGACATAGCACATAATTGATTAACCACCTGCTCTTGTTGGAGACAGAGAGGAAACGGCAGCTTCCCCTCCTGAGGGGCTACAAACCAAAATAGCCCTCAAAGCAGGGAGCTTCACCATGTTTCTCTCTCACTCTGACAGTTGTTTTTCAATGTTTTCTTAATCTTACAGTGATAATCCTAAATCTTAATTTTGACATAGCATCTGTCATCATAAGCATCTTGTGGCATCTTCCGCAAAATTATTTGTCAGTGGCTGTGACCAGTGTCATTATTTTATTCCTTTGTTTGAGAAGCTAGAGTTTCAGTAGGAGGTGTTTTATGTAGGTTTATAATCTTTTCATCACCAGTGGGGCTCTTCTGTTGTCACTTTTGGCCGTGCCATGTCAAACCATGCCATGCTGATTTGGTTTTCCATTACCACTTTTAACGCACCAAGCTGTGCCGCGTTGTGCATGAAATGGAGCGTCTCTAGAGTGGGGCCAAAGGAAACCCGACCTGCCTCCAAGCAGGCTGCAGTGACGTCTCGCCTACTGCAGCCAACCTGTGACGACCCCCACCTCACTCCTCCTCAAACAAGCATATGTTGTGAGACTTCGCTCGTATGCAAGAGAGCAAAGAGAAATAGTTTTCTTAAAATGTCTGTATGTTCAGCTCTCTGCACTTTTGTAGCTTCTAACTGAATCTCTGAAGTTTAGTTTCTCTCCTGCGTCAGCGTTTGTACTTTCAGGTATCTGCTTTATTTATTCTGCTGACATTTCATGATTTAGAAGCTTCATAACAAAAGCCTTTGACTAATAAAATGATACAGGACTTTTACTGCGAAGAAACTGTGAGAAAAGAAGCGTTTGATCACAGTTGTACAGCCCCTCAACTTGAGACACACCTTCAGACAGGCAGACCTGTTGCAATGGAAAGGCAAACCTCTGCAATGCCGGATTGACATGCTGAGTCACACTGAGTCAAGCCAGGCCAGCACACGTGTATGGAAAAGGGGTAAAGGAAGTCACTATACCTGGCCAAGAAAAAAGGTGCTTTTAGGGGATTCATTTCCTTTGGACAGAGGGAGGCTAGCTCTTTACTCATTTCCAGTCTTTATGCTAAGCTAAGCTAATCGTTTGACCATCAACATACTGTATGAAAGTGGTATAAATTTATTTGTCCCACAACACTCTATTTGCATCCCACAGTCTGTATCTGCTCAAAGTACAGTCAGTTGGCCTCATGCTAGAATATTTTCTTATTCTTATTTTAATTTTCTCTTACTTTTTTTAATGGTGGGATTGTACAAGAATATTTCTTCAATCCGATTGAAATCACACTGATTAGAAATTCCAATATAACTGTTTACATGGATGCTAAATAAAATGATCTGAATAAACATGTGTTTACATACCCCAAAGCAGTATTTGGAATATAACTTTTTGAGATTCTTAACTGGTTCCACCTGCTGTGAAGCATCTAATCTGCTGGAAAGACAGAACAGAAAAAGAAGTGGTTCTGGTTTGCCAACCACCAGTAAACAAAGAGGAAAAATAATCGTTTCCGTCTGGTACTTTTTAAGATGGCCCCTCAGCATAGCCTTTGAACAATAATAGCATCTTTAAATCTTTTAAGGTTTCTAACGCACACAACTTTTCTAGAAAAGTTGTGTGTGCTACTGACCAACTCTGTTTTGTTACCACCATGTTTCTATCCCAAAATGTTTATAATAATAATAATGATATAATAATCAGATTCATTGTTTATGGTTATTATGTTTCTTTTGATCAGATTATCAAAGGTTTACACTACCCTCTCAATCAGATGTACAGTCATTCTGATCAGGCCAGTTCAAATCAGCTTCTTCCAATTTAGGTGTTTACAGGAGGTACTTTCATTCTGATTGGGCTGTTTATCTGATTATTTGTGGTCTATATAAAGCTAATGACACGTGTAAATGTGAACAAATGCCACTTTGTGCATACTGTATTTCAGTTCATGTTCATGAGAGCTGTAAATTAGCATAATTAACGCCAAAATAATACCATATAAGACTACATTTCTGCTCCATATGTAAGGATGTGTTCATTCATGGAATTGACATTGAAGAGTTTGAAGAGTGAAGTCCTGTTTTCTCAGATCCATAAAGGAAAGTCTATAATTTTGACAGTACCAGGAGTGAAATTAAGGGACTTGCCAAGGCCTGTTAATGCTGTGCCATCACAGTGTAATTTATATCAGATTTTCAAGCTCAGTATAGCTTAAAAGTAATTAGATATGCAGTTCATTCAAGTTTGGAAAATAGCATTGCACATGACTCCTACGATAGGTCAGGACCACTTGTAAATTGTGTTTGTACAAAATAAAGCTTTCTAAATACGAGAATATAGATGAATGTGGCAAATTATCATACGCAAATCACTCATACAAACCACTGATGAACAAAACCGTTTGGAAAAGTGGTTTTTGGATTAGGCCCATTGTTTTTACAGTTCCTTCGTGTTTTCCTTGGTTTCTCAGTTTTTCTCTTGTGGTAGCAATAATAGACCAGTAGAGGTTAATGAAGCATCCTGTTTCTTTCCCTACAGACCTGGTCTAGTAATTAGCCCCTGGTGCTCCACTATGCCATAATTACACTGCAGATTGGAGCTTTGGCTGCTATAATCAAAAATGAAGGTAGCACTGTACAGGTTTACCCTGCTGGACTAAAACATATCAAGTCTTTAAAATGCAACATACAGTAGAGTAACCCTAAATAAAAATCAAGGAACTAATGCATTTCTCTCAGCTTTAAAATAACTACTAAGGAAGGGTAAGAGAGCCATGATAAATGCTACCTACTTCTAGTAATCCAGGAGGATCATGTGATTAATTTAGCATGACCTCTTTGGCGGTGAGCACCCAATGCTGCTTACCCCCCTGCCTCAGCCCCTTGTCCACAGAGCTAAATACAGAGTGATGGATAACCCTGTAGCTCACTGGGGGGTACTGAAGTCCGATGAAAGGAACACCTTTCTGACCTCTTCCTCACAAGCCAGAGGTTATTGATTCTCCGGAACCCTCCTTTTACCCCTGCCACCGATCTTTGCCCTCAGGATCTTCCCAGTGACACCGCTTGTATCATTTTAAGCACACACATACACGCAACATGTCAAGGTTAAGGTCAGTTTGTCTCTGTGTATGGAAGGAGAAGGAGGGCACAGAGAAAAGGGAAATTGGCTAGAGAGAAAAAAACAGGAGGGGGAAAATAATCACAATGAGAACATTATTAGATAGAGGCAGTGAAAAATGGCATTATGGGGAACAGTCACCTGGATGAGGAGGTTGAACAGGATGTGACTAGTGCTGTGAGATCAATACTCTTAGACTGGGTTGTGCCAACTAAAGATTAAATTAATCTAGGATTAGTTATAATTAGAGTTTAGGAAAACTAGGTTTAAAACAGGAAATCCAGATATAAAATTAAGCAGCGCTCTGTAGCACCATTTCTGGGCTTAGAAAAATCAAGTTTAGTGCTCTATTTTAAAAGTTAAACCTGCTCAAGTTTAACTTTAAAGTTAACACTGGATCACATTTTAAAATGATGTCCTCCTAAGGTTTAGAATAACAACCAAACTGAGGTTGAGAGAAATTCAAATGTATTCTTTCTTAATTTTCAACAGAATTTAACAGAATTTAAAGTTAAAACATGATTCAAACTGGTTTAAAAATTAATCCTTGTTGGTGGAACCCTGCCTTAGACAGAATGCTGCAAGTTAATAGAGTTGTTTATTTGGTCTAGACTGCAATCAACCCGATGCACATATAGTGATATATACTGAAATAAAATGAATCAAAAACTCTTAGGCAGCTCTATACGGAGTAGTCAGATAGGGGCGCAGAGGTGGCAAAGCGCAGCAGATATTATCAAGAGTAGGAGGGTGCAGACAGGCAGACCATCATGTTTTATTAAGACCCGTTTTCCAGCCAGAGACATGAGTCAGCCTGCTCTCCTCAGGGCCGTAATAAGCCTGGGGGCTGCCACTTCACTAGATCCTCAACCCAGCAAGATTTTACACACCCACACCTTAGAGCTTTAGATTTAAATAACTCTGTCTTGATACCACAGTTAGCCATGAATTAAATTGAACTGCTTTTCAGTTTGACAATATATTTATGAATTGGTCTGCCTGTTCTGTTTTCATCCAGAGTTGTGTACCATATAACGGAAAAGAAAAGAGACTTTACAGAACTCGGATTGTTATCACTTGTTTATTCAACAAATTCCAGGGAAAAATCTGAAGAGATACGTCAAGTGAGGCGGCCTGTAATCCCTCACAGTTTCTTCTTAATCTCAGTAAACAGACGAGAGAAAACTGTAGCAGGAGACAGTGCCAGAACATGGCCCAGTCTGTTGGTGACAATTCCTGTGTGAATACTGCTATATCCTGCCAGCTATGTGCACATGTGCTACACTTGTCTCATGTACCAGCGGAAAGAGCATTTGTCCTCCTTGGCAATCTGAGTGAACAGACGGAGCATGAGGAAGCAGTCATTGGTCTGTCAGTGTCGTGGATGTGCTTCAGTTACAGCCATTGGAAATGCTCCAGGTACGATGGTATTAACCCCCTTCTCCAGGTGATCAGTATGCGTATTGACAGTGGATCATGTTGCGATGCCTCTAATGAGCAGAGCTGAAAGCTGTCTTACCCCTTCTGTGAGATTGCAGTTTGTGTCACACTGACCAGACAGCCTTTGGAGAGTGTGAAGCTTTGCTGCACTGTTTAAATGAACTGGGCATAAAGTGGGTGATAAAGAACACAAGTGCCCAGGCAAAAGACAGAAGGTTTGATGAAAAGAGAAATCAGTGTGTATTTCTTCTTATTTTTATGTTTTTCATGTTTTACTGCAGGAAAGCACACCCCAAGTCCAATGTTTCCCCAAATACCAATTTACATGCCACTTGAAATTGTCTTACCCATAACACTACTTGGATACATAATTTCTATCATGTGCACTCTGTTGTAGTCAAGTAAAAAGGAGCTGAGTTGAAACTATGTTTTGCAGAATATACGCTGTCATGGCACAACCTTAAAGGATAACTTCGGTATTTTTCAACCTGGGCCCTATTTCCCCTTGTGTCGGCAGCCGCGAAACGAGTTATAACGATATGAGGGCAAATGCATCTTGTAAAAGTTTGTGCATTAAAAGTGCTTTTTTTCACCACAGTCCGGCTCAGATTACCAGTGTAATCTCTGTCAACAGCATGCAAAGTGTCTCTCTTACCGTTCACTCTGTGACGACATCTTGCAGGATCTTTGCTTGTTGAAGAATGTCTTCGTTGCAGTGAGTGGGACAGCTGTTTTCTTGAGGTGTGTTTGGTGTTTACCGAAATACTGTTATTCTTTATTTAGTTAGTTATTCTTTAATTCCAAAAAAGTTGCAACATTGTGTTAAACTTAAATAAAAACAGAATGCATTCATTCAACTTATATTCACTTGAAATTTACAAAGACAAAATGTTCTAACAGGAACAGGAAGAGGAAAGGACCATTCAGATGAAAAGGACCAATCAGATTGTTACCAGTGCAAAGTTCAAAAGCTAGCATCTGTGATGGTATTGAGGCATGTTAGAGCCAATAGCATGGGTAGTTGTGAATTGTGAAGGCCCCATTAATGCTGAAATGCACATACAGGTTTTGGAGCAAAATACTGTATGCTGTTTCCCAGATGACTTTTTTCGAGGGATGTTCCTGCTTATTTCAGCAAGACAATGCCAAGACACAATCTGCACATGTTACAGAAGTGTAGCTTTGTAGTAAAAGAGTATGGGTATTAGACTGGTCTACCTGTAGTCCAGTCCTGTCACCCATTGAAAATGTGTGGCGCATCATGAAGTACAAAATATGACAATGGGGATCCCGAAATTTTGAGCAACTGAAGTCGTACATCGTCGTTCAGCGATTAGTGTCCCAAATGCTTATGAGTGTTGATAAAAAACAAGAAAAAGTGATTTAACACAGCGGTAAACATGTACCCATCCCAAGTTTGGAACATGTCGCAGGCATTAAATTCAGTAAGAGTGTATATTTACAAAAACAATGAGGTTTATCAGTGTCAACATGAAATATCTTGTCTTTGTGCTGTATTAACTTGAATATAGGTCGAAAAGTATTTGCAAATCATTGCATTCTCTTTATATACATTTTATAAAGTATCCCAACTCTTTTTTGGAACTGGGGTTATAGAAATCAAGCTTTGCTAATGGACGGTCTTCCCTGGCAAAATGCCAAAGCCACAGCTTAGGCCATGTGTAGCTTCTGCTTGCAAAGCTTGACTCTAACTAGTATGCGTGCGTGCGTGTGCGCATGCTTGTGCCTTTGCACAGTGAGCACCTGGTGTTTCAAAGACCCAGCCAGAGGTAACACAAATAAATAGCATCCATCAAAGACGTGTGAAAGGATTTCAGAGACACACAAGCTAAGAAACATCAAACGGCACGGGAGGGCCATCTTGTCCCACAATTGATGCTGTTAAATTGATTCTGACATCTTGAGGCCATATATGGTGTCCCACTGCCATCAGCTGTATTGGGTAAACTAGGCCATTTTGCCCTGGGAAGGACATAGAGTGTTATCTGGTGAAGTGCACCAAACAAAGAGAATGTGAGGGAAAGATTAAAAGGCTGTTCTGTGGCAGAGCTGGATGGGCAGACTGTATCTCCATATGACAGAGGTTATAAATGCACCCTGCACTCCAGCTTCCCTTAGCAGTGTGATTCCCAAAAGCTGACAGAGAATATGGGCAGCGTCAGGACCTTGAGAAAATCAACTGTTTCATACGAGCAAACGTGGACTTTCTGTTCTCTGTCAGTCTGCCTCTATCTCTCTCGCTCCCTCCTTCCCTCACACACGCATACACACACACAACTCTGTTCAGCCAAAACACCCATGGGGGAGAGCGTCTGGTTGCTGGAAATGTCAAACTGCTTTGTCACGTCCAATCTCAGTCAGGGAGCCTAACCACTGTGTGTGTAGAGTGGGTTTGTGTGTATGTTGTGCAAAAACACCCAATCCCAAGGCTAGCAGCTCTGTCAGTCTGGACTATCAGTCGAACTGAAAAGAATGGCAAGAATTCACATTTGTGACAAAAATGAACAGCATGTTCTGTTCATTAAGACAATACAGAATAAGAGTAAATACATTAGTCAAACAGTAAAACGAAGATTTAAGAGCTAGTAAGGAAAGAAGGCTTTCCAGGCTTTTGAAAGTAAATTTTAAAGATTCTACAGATTTGACTAGACTGTGATAGTCAGAAAGGAAGTTTCACAGCTGTGTATGTGACTGTGTATTCATGTATTGCAGTATCTTAAAGCCGGGAAAAGCAGTTTACTTTTGGTGTCATTGGGCAAAAGTTCCATAATAACCTCTAGGCATACTGGAATTCCAGTGGTCTGAGAGAAAACTAGACTTGTTGTCTTCCTCTTGCTCTGTTTTCAGTCAACCATCTTCGAGCTACCAATCCGATGCACAGCCAGCAGATGGGTGTGCTTTTAGGGCTGCAGCTAACTATTATTTTCATTATCGATTAATCTACAATTATTTTCATGTAATTATTTAGACCTTAAAATGTCATAAAAATGTGAAAAGTGCTCATCACAATTTCTCAAAGCCCAAAGTGATGTCTTCATATTGCTTCTTTTGTCCAACAGTCTAAAACCCAAAGAGTCCTCATTGACTATCATGAATAAGAAAGAAAAGCAGCAAATCCGTACATTTAAGAAGCTAGACCAAGCAAACATTTGACATTTTTGCTTTAAGAATGACTGAAAAGATTAATTGATTACCAGAATAGTTGGCAACTAATTTTATTTTGGTCAGCTTATTGATTAATCGACCGATCGTTGCAGTTCTACTCACTTCAAAAAAATGGTGTTGCTCAAGATCTAAAACCAAGTCCCTCGAGCTGAACAGCAAAATTGGTTGTCGTTATCCTCCGAAACAACCCACAATTTTTTTAAATATATGGTGTCTGTATAGGCAGGATTACTTTGGTTGACAGTCCCTTCCAAAACGTTTACAAATAACTGTTACTATAAAGGACTGATATGAACGTTTGCTGATCAGCCACTCATACTGTTAAAATTTAGTTAGGCAGCTGAGTTTACTTTTACTGTTAAATGTACTACAAGGGTTTTTTAACTGGAATGTGCGTGATTTGTCGATTACACAATTAAACATCACCACCCTTGCTAGTCGGCACCAGGAGAACCAGTTGGTTAAACTATTTATCAATATTTTATTCATGTACAAAGCCAGTTAACGGCTGCCGCTAAGGTGTTATGCAGCTGCGCACCACTAGGCGGTGCTGTGGCTCAAATGGCAGCCCCTATCACCCAGAGCATATGACCCGATGGGCCACGCAATCCCTGATGTTTTCATCAGCAAAATCGGACAGATGACAGCTCGTAAAACTAGTGCAGCTTGGCAGTGATTTTATTGAGAACATAAAAATAAGGTTGAGTGTAGGTTGTGACAGAATAAGCTGGTATATAACCACCAACTGGAGCAACACAGACATTAACCTGCAAGCAGAGCAGGCTGCTGCTGCTAGCACTGCTAACGTTAGCCACATTGTGTGGCAGGCTGGCAGCTAACGTCAGCTCCGGGTAAACAAAGTCTTTTGCCCACAGACACTGTGATCAGAAAATTACATTTTTGATGTTATATTTTGTGGTTATTTTGGTGGAAACGCTATTGCTTTTGTTGACAAGGGGTCTCCAGTAGGGTTGGGCGGTATCCAAAATTTGATACCGTCATACCGTCTCCACATTTTACCGCGTTATACGGTATTACCGTGACTAATTAAAAAAATATGACTTAAAGCTGCAGTAGGTAGAAAGCCTGAAAACGGTTGATTTTGGAGTCTCATCTGAGTTAGGTTTGGTTTTCTGTCCTCAGCCCCTCCCACTAGATGAGCAGCACAGGCTTCATAAGTGCAAGTAACCGTTATTGAGGCTCGTGAGCGAGCACAGACCGACAGACATCAACTGTGTGTAATAAAACAGACACCTGACAGTAAAAAACACCGACAGAGGA
>JAJHUR010137759.1:0-22001 GCA_027495735.1 Lutjanus campechanus | reverse complement strand
TTGCCTACTCCTTAGATTTTGTTCAGCTCGCCTCTATTTCGGTTTGTATGATATTTAAAGTTACTTGGTGAACTTGTTTCATAACGTACGCGGTGCATTTGACAAGACAGAGCTGAAAACGGCTCGTATCGCGTCGGTCACTGCCTCCACTCCGGTCGTTTTTTGTTTGTTTGTTTGTTTGTTTTTTAACCGTCTGCTTGCTCTTAGTTTGGCTGGTGATATAAAGTCAGTTGGAAAACTTTGCTCGCACTGAACGCAGTGCTTTTGAGAAGAATACAGTGAACAAGGCTGACATATTATTTCCCTGTTTGCCATCACTGGATATTTGCATGAATCACCAAGTTCACACACATCATTAAAAAATGAATAATAATAATAATAATAATAATAAAATAATAAATAAAATAAATAAATAAATAAATAAATAAGACCACTTACACACATACACACATATAGCTGAACACAAAAAGTAGCCTATATTAATATTTTTATTGCATATGGCTGCATGCAGTATCTGGCACTTTCTCACTGCAGTTCATAAAAATAAATATAATATTATAAATATTACAAATTAAGCTTTATATACTGTATATACTAGATCATAATTTCCTACTGCATGCGTTGTATTCATTCATGCACTTAAAAATATTAATGTTCTGAGTTCATAAAAAACTTGTTCTGTAAATAGTTCTCTTACTTTTGTGATCAAAAAATTGATTTGAATCTCAATTTTGAGGCTGTTCTGTAAATAGTTTTCAAATAAACAATAAATATAGCAACTTCTGATCAATCCCAATTTCAGACTTAAAATCATGTACCAATTTAAGCCCCACCCATTTCCGACTAAACCACACCCACTTCCGATTTAAGTCCCGCCCACTCCGAGTACAGATACGGATACAGATCATTTAGATGGTTGAACAGATACAGATACAGATAGTGGTGTACTCGCTCATCCCTAACTTTTATGTTAATTGTATCATTTTTCATCTCTGTCAGGAAAGCTGAGCAAACACACTGACAGCTGATGAACTTGTTTTGAATATATTTTCACCAGGTATGGAGATGTTTTTCTTTTGTTTTTCAAAAACACAAATCTAGCTATATAAGATGAGTCTAGCTGGCGTGGTTTCTATGGCAACAACACAGCGTTGTATCTTATTAAGTTATTAGACAAAAATGTGGATTAGTATTGTGATTTTTGTGTTTATAATTGTTGAAGCAATGAAATATGGCTCTTTTGGTCACTTTTTTTGTACTATGCAATTAATTATAATTATTTATTTATTTATATGCCACTCATTATTGTAATCTCATGTTGTTATTTATATTGATAGTTACTGGGTTTTGTGATTTTTGCTGTTATGTCTGAAATTGAGTTTGATTGTGTCCAGTGGTTGTATTAATTTTGTAATTATAATTTAAAAAGAAAAAGAAAAAGCTCCTTCCAACTGACAGAGAGGAAAGCTGAGCAGACACACACACACTGACAGCTGATGAACTTGTTTTTAATATATTTTCACCAGATCACTGCTAAAGACTAGAGATCCAGTCCTGCCTCCTGCCTCTTCATTATAAACGCCAGAACACAACGCAGAACACCTAAGCTTAACCATAGGTGTGACATCACTGGTTACAAAGTTACTGACTCATGTCCTTCAGCAGGTCAGACATTCATTAATAAATACAAATAAAACGATAGATTGGCTTGTATATCTTTCCAAAAGTTCTCGTTGTGACTTTTTTGCTACACATAGTGAAGCTGAAGACAGGAACCGAACCCATACGGCTGTTGAGGCTTCAGCACATGAGGCGGACGCTCTACCTAGTAAGCTATAGAAGAGGGGTACAAAGTATCAGAATCCCATTATTTGTGTTTACGGTTTCCTGCTGGGACGTGTTCTGTTTTTTTTTTTGTTTTTTTGTGTGAATTGTAGTAATATTGACCTTTTTTCATGATGAACCTTTTATGTTCTTCAGATAGTTTAATCTGCAGGGTTTGTTTCACTGATGAGAAGAAAATCACTCTTGTTCTCTCTTCTTTATTGTGAAATCTTATCCTTTTTTCGACAGTCAGCTGTTCTGGGCTGCCTCTGTTCTCCGTGCACGCTCACAATGCAGCTTGTTTTGATCTGGCTTCTAGCTTTGACTACACCAGGCTAAATTGTCTTCGTGGAATAGCGTAAGCCTCGAGTGGAAGTTTAAATTAATTCAAGCCAGGTTTTTTCACTTAAGCGCATATTTAGTCATCAGCCTAAGGAACCCCCTCCCCCAGGTCTGCACTGTTTCTCAATAAAGATTGGGGAAAAAACTTTTGTAATTCTCTCCAAACTTCCGTTCTCGAGTACTTTTTGATTTTGCATACATTTCACTTTTATTTTTAAGGTTATGAACGGAAGTCAAAGCCATTACTCCCGATGGCTTTAGGAGGGTTTTATTTGCATGAAGAACGTGCGCTGTTTGTCGCTGACTTCCGTGTTGGTAACTGAACTACAAACGTCCACAGTTGTGTGTCTCCTTTCTTTGAACCGCCACAGCGGAACTCGTCATAACAGCCACTGCGAGGATTCAGCGTGTGTTCATCGGAAAAGTTGAGTACAAACCAGTTTTGTGTACTTACATTCTTCTTGTATGAACATGTCAGGTATTGTAGATAATGTTAGTTAATGCTTTTACACTTTTTGTCTGCGCGCGCGAGAAGAAACCAACCACCCGGCTTTAAATTTAAAGTGAAGGATGTTAACAGTCGCCACCGTGTAACCTACAGTATATAGTTAATTTGCCTGACAGTTAAGTTTTCCTCCTTTACAGAGATTTCTAACATTTCTCCAACGCCACTATTTTATACGCTACGTGCGTTTAGTGTTGCATTTTGTCACTAACAATTTGGTTTCAGCTGGGCGAGGCTCGTTAATCCATGGAAGAATAAGTTAAACTGAGGAACAATAGCCACACTGTTTGTTTATAGTCAACGGAATGTGGATAAATGCCATAATATCGGTACATTGTAAGTATTGTACCAAGGTTTTGAGAAATGCTATCCTTATAACACGCAGGTTTGTGTGTGTATGTGGCTGACTGTATGTATGTATGTGGCGGACTGATCAGACAGCAACACACAGAGCGATAAGAAACTATTTTAAAGGGAAAGTTCGCCCAAAATTACGCTCATGCCAATTGAGGGTCGAGTTTAATTTGGTAGTCCGCAAAACACTGCTGGAGTTGAACAGGAAAACAGTGTTGCAGAATCTCCCAAACAATGGAGGTTAATGTTGACCAGTTTTCAAACATAAAAGACAACCACCAAGAAATAAATTAATAAATGAATAAATGAAATGCCTCCATACTGCTCCTAAAGGCCCAACATGCCGTTTGCACACCGTCACACCACACACACCCAGTTCAGACAGTGTGCATGTTCACATGAACGTGGCTCCAAGCTAAGGATTTGCAGTGAAGATTCAGACTTAAAACATGGTGTAAATAAAAAAATTTTTTAGTCGGCTTGGCATGTCAGGGCTTTAGGATATTTGGATTACACCAGAGGAGAAGTATGGAGGCATTTTATGTTTTTACTCTGTTGTTTTTTTCCGTTTGAAAACTGGTCACCATTCACTCCTATTGTTTGGGAGACTCTGCAACGCTGTGTTCCTGTCGATCTCCAGCAGTGTTTTGTGGACTAACAAAATAACCCTGACCCTCAGTCGGCAAGAGGGAGAGTAGATAATGACTGAATTTTAAATTTAGGGTGAACTATCCCTTTAAGAGTTCCCTTACAAATTAAAGGTCCAGGATGTATTTAATGTGTTTAGTGGCAGACTTTGAAAGAGGTGGAATTTAATATACATAAGTATATTTTCATTAGATTGTATAATCATTAATGAACTGGAGCTGTGTATTGGTAAATATCTTGCGATCCGATACATATCACAATACAGGGGTTACGATTCAACATATTGCTGTACTGTGAGCATGATGAAATCCAATTTTAGGAAAAATGTCATTGTATAAAGTTGCAGAATGGGGCTTTAGGAGTATGGAGGCATTTTATGTTTTTATTCTGTTGTTTTTTCCATTTGAAAACTGGTCACCATTCACTTCCATTGTTTGGGAGATTCTGCACCACTGTTTTCCTGTGAAACTCCAGCAGTATTTGTGGAGTAAAAAACTAAACCCAACTCTAAGTCAGCATGAGGGCGCAAAGATGTGCAAACTGGCCTCAAAGAGACCACGTGTTAAAATTATGTCCTTGTTAATGATGTGGTGAGGCCTGACCACATTAGTTTACAATGGCTTTATGAGACAGCGTCATCCTGGTACAGTTTGTTGGATTTTGTCAGTTCAGGCCCTGTATTTCTGAGCTTCTCACTGTTTGCGCTGTGACAACAAACTACAACAAAAATCTAATGTTTGCTCACGTCGTGTCTACATTGGTGAGGTAGCTGCAATAAAGCTTTGTGTGTTAACTTGCTGTCTGTGTTTCCTTAGCATCATGAGTCTACGAGAGATCAGTGAGAATGTGAAGCTGGCCCGTGAATATGCCCTGCTGGGAAACTACAGCTCAGCCAGTGTTCTCTATCATGGATTGCTAGAACAAATCAAGAAGTATGTGTACACCGTGCGGGACAGCAGTTTTCAGCAGAGGTGGCAGCAGGTGAATATGGCATTAAAAACATAACAGATCATATCAGAAAAGAGTCCTGGCTTTCTTGAAGTTAATCTGTCTTTATGTCGCAGTTGTGGCAAGAAATTAGTGAAGAGAATCGACAAGTTCAGGACATCATGTCGACTCTGGAGAACTTTCAGCTGGACACGACGCCTGTTAAACCCGCTAACCATGATGATTGTGAAATAAGGCCAGTGCACGTGGAACAGAGGTATTGCAGTAGGTTATTTACATGTAATTTTTCATTTTCAACATTTATTTGAATCTTATCATTTATTGCTTAAAGGTAGATATAGTAGGATTTGTCAGTAGCTGTTTGTTACATGAGAGAGATATTTAATGGCTCAGTCTTACTCCCGGATGTCAAATAGTGGTGTTTTGACCTTGTTAAGCTTTCAAGTACTGCAAAATAAAAATAATATTTATCATATTGAAAATAATAGTTAAAAATAATATTTATCAATAATGATTATCATGCAAAATGGCAGAAAAACTTTTTTTCAGACTTTAAAATCATATTAAACTAATATCTTTGGGTTTTAGAGGGGCAAAACAAAGACATTTAAAGACATCACTTTGGACTTTGGACTTATTGCAGCCCTGGGTTAAACATGACCATTTACTTTAGTCTTTATTGTTATTTAATAACTTCTAATAAAACAATTTGTACAGGGGCAAATAAAAATGGGGTTTGGGCCAGTAGATTTCTGACACATTTGTCTGGATAAGTGAAAAAGCCATGTTGAAGCCCAAATCCACAATAGCTTTCTGACTATGTAATTTAAGGTGTTCTGTACATAACTGAAAGCATCTAAAAAATATTGGAAATTAGTTGTTTTTTTTTCCAAATCCAAAATATGATTTAATTTTGTGTACACACTCCTGATGTGTGACTGAATTGGCCATGGTTATGCTCAGACAGCTTTTACGAAAACTGAGCAATTAATTCTGCAAACTAATAGAGCCAACAGAGCCAACTCAATAACAAGAAACTAAAGATGTTCTGTCACCCCAGACTTATTTTTATTTTACCTCACAGGACATAAAGTTGCTGGATTAAGGCAGGCTCGATTGACACCAAGTAATGTCAGTTTTGATTAGGAATGTTACTGGTTGAGCATTAATCACTGTAAAGTATTTATACAGATTCAGGATTTATCAACTGACAGTGTGTATTTTGTGTATCATTTTTCCAGAGCTCACAGGTTTTTGCAGTCTGGTTTGTGTAAAGGTTTAATCTACTTTTCTTCTTTGGATAAACATAAATCTTTGAGTTTTAGAAAACCAAAAAATGTACTTAAAAATCTATAAAGTAAATTTGTTCAAGTGAAAGTTAATGATGATGAAAGATGTTAATATTTTCAGTTAAAATCATTTAATTTTCAGGAACCAAAATGATGACAAATCAGGTTCACTGTGACCAATTTGTGAAATTCAATTTTTTTTTTGAGTTTTTAAACTCCAAGATTCAAGTTTATCTAAAGAAGAAAGTAAATTATCTCAATTAAAGATTACATGTCAGCAAAACTTTTTGCAGTTTATTTCAAAACTCAACAGTTTGAGTCAAGCTCAAAACTCAAAAATCTATTGCAGTACACTGCCTTGAAAATTTTGAGTCTTAGCTATTTTTTTTTTTTATAGTGTAGTGAGTCTTACATTCACCAACTGTAAAAATATGTAGCCTGTACACTAAAAAGAAGGAAAAAAAGTTTTAATATTTTGTCAAATAAAATGTGCATCATAGCTTGATGCATACATCTGCGACTTGGTGCCTTTTCCTCTAAGCTTGACAGTGGCTTGAGTCTCTGTAAGCTCGCTTTGAATGCCAAATTTCTTCTTCTTCTTCTTCTTCTTCTTCTTCTTCTTCTTCTTCTTCTTCTTCTTAAAAAAAAAAAAGGCCTTTATTGGAATAGAATTTAACAGTTGTGGTTCCAGACAGATTTCTTTTTCTTTTTCTTTTTCTGGTCAGGTTGCAGACTCCTGACCTAACCAATGTCCTGATATAAATCCAAACTAACATGTAGTGATACTCCACTTTGTGAGAATAAGCCATTCAGTGTGTACTCACCACTATGCAGATGTGATGATGGGTGAAGATCTTCAGTTCACAAAACAATCCTGGAGTTTTAGGAGACTTCGTATATATCTTAATGGTCTCGCGAGATCGACGCCATGTTTACATCCGACCGGCTACATGCTAAGTTGACATTTCAGCTAAAAACATGGCGTAAATGGCGTCTTTTGTGGTTAATTTTTAATGTCGCGGCTCGAGGACACTTGGATTATACCACACAAGCAGGATGGAGACATTTTGTGTTTGTTTTGTGTGCTGTTTTTAACGTTTTATCCGTGGTCACCATTCACTGCCATTGTACTGGATGAGGCTGCTACCCTGTTTCTCCTAAAACTCCAGGATTGTTTTGTGAACTGAAGACCTTCACCCATCATCACATCTGCATAGTGGTGAGTACATACTGAATGGCTTATTCTCACAAAGTGGAGTATCACTTTAAGATGTGCAATAACAAATAAACTAAGTTCGAGGCAGCAGTAACCCAGCAAAATGACTGCTTTTGTCAAAGGAGTGTGGTGGCTTTGAACAAAGCATATATGGCATGAGAAGAGAGTTTCTGATGGCAAAATAAAGCGGTGAAAATATTCTAAATATAGCATACACTTAAGCTGATACAGATTTTGTTTTTTAGGTTGCTAAAATACATTCTGCTGCTGACCCTGTCCACAACAGTACATCGTTTATCTTCTGTGCTGATTCAATGTCAGACGTCAATCAAAACATGATCTGCTGCCGACACAGTCTTGAGAAGCAGTCTGAACGGCAAAATGGGCTATTTTTTTAACTAGATTTTTTAATAGCTATGAGACACTCAACTTTAATACCATGATGTGCATTTTTACTATTGCAAGCTAAATTTCCAGAGGCTTTAAGTAAATTCATTCATTCTTTGTTCACTGTTCTACCAATGTTGATACTGTTGGAGATCTCTGGTTATAGATCTAGCTCACTGTTCACACATTTGTGCTCTGAGCTTGTGTGAGCTGTTTGAATGTGAACAATAGGCCTGATGTAGTCATATGATTGAGATTAGTAAACTTGAGTCCCTGATGTGAGGCTGTTTTGTTCCTGCTCTGCCCTCGAGACAGGTGGCCTGTAAACCTCACACTGCCTCTTGGTTTGTTGGCTTGTTTGTTCACTTTTAAGTCTGGTTGCATACACTTGATGAGAGGATTTCTAAGAATTTGTTGATGATACATTTGATAAACAAGATATGAATACACACTGAGAAGTAATTTGTTCAGTCATTTATGGTGTTTTGTTATTTACATTGATAAGTTCGTCAGTGATTTTCTTGATTAATCTATTCGTTGTTTGGCCCACAGAATGACAGAAAATGGTGAAATATGTCTATCAGTGTTTTCCAAAGCTCTAATGTAATGTCCTCAAAAGTCTTGTTTTGTCCACAACCAAAAAATATTTAGTTTACTATCATAGAGGAGAAAAAAAAACAGAAAATATTCACATTTGAGAAGCTGAAATGAGAGAATTTGGATATTATTGTCTAAAAAAAAATACTCCGAAACAATTGATCAAAATACTTAGCAATTAATTTAATAATTGACAACTAATCAATTAACTGACTAATCATTACAGCCCCAATAATAACCTTTACGTGTAATGTACTTCAAGTGGTCTGAGAGAAAACTAGACTTCTGCTCATCCTCTTGAATCTTTTTTCAGGTTTAGAAAACAGAGGCCACAATTGGAGACTTCAATCAGTTACAGGTCTGTAAGATAGTTGATCGTTGAGGCTCGTTCCCAAAACTTGAGCATTTGACGACCTGGGAATGAGACTCAACAATCAACCATCTCCAAGCCACCAGTCCAAAGCTTCAGTAATTTGATGGCCCAGGGACGATACTAAACAATCAACTGTCTTTCTCCAGAACTGCTTACTGCACCTTTAATAGTCCCCTCTTCCTCTCTTTCTTTCACAGACATTCTCCTTGTCCCGTCAGGCGGCCTTCTAACCCCTATAAAGACAGCAAACCTCCCAACAACCGCCTGAGCGTGGCTGTGAGGGCCCAGCAGAGACACTCGCCTCGTGGGCCCAATGGGGACAGAAGCAAACCATCCAAGGGAAAAGAAAGGAAGGAGTCAAAGGAGGGGAAGGAGGCTGCAGGCAAAGCAAAGGATGATAAGGTAAACATTGTGTTGGTGGTTTCAGTGTACCACCTTCTGCTTCCTTCATAATATTAGATAACATAAATTCAGACACAACTATTTGCATTGTTGATTAAACAGTGTCCACATGTTGCTTTTTTACCTGCAGCCACGTCTAGCCTGTAATTCCAGTTTTTCATCTGAGAGAAACCAGACCACATGGTTACATTCAGGGAACAGGGAAGAGTAATTATGTTTCGTGTCTGCCTTCCAGAACAAAGCAGATGTCCAGGAGAAAGAAGTGAAAAAGTTTGATGGGACAGGATATGACAAAGACCTTGTGGAAGCTCTGGAGAGAGACATTATATCTCAGAATCCAAATGTTAAATGGTATGTCTTCATCAGTTATTTTGTTCATCATAGGTGCAAAAGTCATGAAGAAATTTTGGTGTCATTCTGGGTAATGTTACTGTTTGCTGTCTTTGCTTTGACACTTAAGATGGTGAACAAGCCCATTCCAAAGATGCTGAATTGTTCCTTTTTATCTTCTTCAGAAAGAAAATTATTCAAAACTTTTAGAATTATTTGTCATTATATAATCACTTAATATGACACTAGCTTACACAGAGAGACTTAGAATTGATCTCAGAAAAGACCCAGATGCCTCATTACAAAATTTCGTATCTGCTTGTCCTATCTTAAGTTAAAGGGTTCACCCTAAAATACATATTTTTCCTCTTACCTGTAGTGCTGTTTATCCATCTGTACTGTTTTGATGTGAATTACAGAGTTTTGAGATATCGGCTGTAGAGATGTCTGCCTTTTCTCCAATATAATTGAACTAAATGGCACTCAGCCTGTGGTGCTCAAAGAATCAAAGAATACATTTGAAAAACTCAACAGCAGTGGCACTTTGCAGAAATAACGACCTGGTTACTCAAAATAATCCACACACCTTGTTGTGAGCAGTTTCATCTAGGAACTACTTTATTTCTGCAGTAGAATCTACTGGAAGTAAAGTACTTTCTGTCCTACATTAACACATCTATATATCTGCGGATTATCCTGAGTAACCAGGTTACTCTTGGAAAGAGAAATGGGTTTTGAATATTTCAAATGTATTTTTTTGGTGCTTTGAGCTGAGTGCCATTTAGTTCCAGCTGGTGTCTTCAAAACTCTGCAACAATTCTAAACGCCATCCTAAACGGAGATTACAGACTTGGGAAGTATCTGTAATGAGGGCCCAGGGCCATAAATAGCCTGTCACATCTGCAACAAATTTTGCCAAAAAGGACTGAGTGATAAATAATTTTGAAATTGGAATCATAATTGTAAAAAGTGGAACTTTCAACTTTAAGTGCTGTGATTGAAATTAGGCTATACTCAAGTTACTAATGATTATAAGCTAATGGTTCAAATTAACCTTGAGGTGAGGAGGTGAATTTACTCATCTGTAGCTAAATAACGTTAAATTCCACCCTGTATTATTCAATGCAGTGTTAGCTGGTTAAATCATGTTTTCATGTTATCTGACACTAGCTAGCACTTCTGTAAGAGACTCTGTGGTATGTGGTTTATCAGCAACTTTCTTTGCATGACCACCAGCCTCTCTTAGAAGGTGTAATATCTGTCTCACCTGTTCCTTTAGGGACAATATTGCAGACTTGGAAGATGCAAAAAAACTCCTGAAAGAAGCAGTCGTCCTGCCGATGTGGATGCCAGCATTTTTCAAAGGCATTCGAAGACCGTGGAAGGTGCTGATTTAATGAGATTTTAGTTTTATTCTTTGTTTTGTAATATGTATCACTAATATCAACATCCATTTATTTACTTCAGGGAGTGCTTATGGTGGGACCTCCAGGCACAGGGAAAACACTTTTGGCCAAAGCGGTTGCTACCGAGTGCAGAACCACATTCTTCAACGTCTCGTCATCTACTCTCACCTCCAAGTACAGAGGGGAGTCTGAGAAGCTAGTTCGCCTCCTCTTTGAAATGGTGAGACTTTAGATCTGTGATTGGTGCAGACAATGACCACATAATACTGTCTTTGTTTTGTTTCAAACATACTCAGTGTTCAGGTTATCATTCAAGGTTCCTGTGCGAGTTACACAAAGGTGTGGATTCAAATTCAAATTTCAGGCAGGACAGTAAAGACTGAACTCAAATGAAGTCTTGAAATAGCTTTGGTACTTTCAGTATTATTAAATGTATAATTAACAGAGATTTTATCGAAGTATCAATACTTGTATTCTATATGTAACCTTTCAGCTCTCCTAAACCCCCCATATACAGCACCAAAGTCAGTGTTTCCAGCAAACAAGCATAGAGAGGTCAAGTGAACACTACCTGCTTTGCTTGAAATGGCAAAGAGCTAAAGTAAACAGTAGAGTAGAAGGGGATGTGTGGGTGAGGTCAGAAACTCAAAGAGGGCTTATACAGACGGCTGTTGAAGAAGGGGAAGTATCTAGAAAGCTGATTACTAATATTTCACCAGAGTTATGGACAAAACCACAGCAGAAAGAACAGTGAAGTATTGGACAATTTGATGCCCATGTCACTCTTTGTCTTAGCCATAACTTCACAAGTTGATGATTTGTCAAGTTTTGCTTTTTTGTGAATCTTCCTGCCCTCTTGGGTCAAAAATCATTCAGTGCACCTTTAATTTTGGGTCTGAATCTCTCTTACATGGTTAGTATACAATTATTTGTGCAGACCTCAGCTGAATGAAGCACCTGTTCTCAAATTCTGACAGTGGGTTTGCATCATATACTGATGAAGGCTCTGTCACAGTGGCAGATTCATTCAGGTTTCATGTTATTTATGTAAATATTTAGCAGTATTCCTGATAAGTACACTGTTCCTTTATAGAACTACCTGAGAATCACAAATTGTTGAGTAGTGCAAACAGGTTGATCTTTGACTGAGTCATTGCTTGTGCTCTTGTACAGGCCCGTTTTTATGCTCCCACTACAATCTTCATTGACGAAATTGACTCCATGTGCAGCCGCAGAGGGACTTCAGAGGAACATGAGGCCAGCCGCAGAGTCAAAGCAGAGCTCCTGGTGCAGATGGATGGTATATTGTTCATGAGACAATAACGCAACCACTATTGTATTTAACAAGACTTAGATTTGCTGTTAGAATTTCATTTCTTATTTGAACCATTTTATCAGTCTTGCTGAAACAAGCCCAACATTAGTTTTCTGCCCACTTGGCAATTTCTAGATATATTTTAACTGTTTTAAATGCAAAATGACAGATTGAAGCACTCATTTATTCCCTTATTGTGACATGAATGTAGGTGTCGGGGGAGCATCAGAAAACGATGACCCATCCAAGATGGTGATGGTGCTGGCTGCCACCAACTTCCCATGGGACATCGACGAGGCTCTGAGAAGACGGCTGGAGAAGAGAATCTACATCCCTCTGCCCTCAAGTACGGCCGTCTCTCTTCCTGCTTGTTTCATGAAACATTTGATTCATTTAAAGTGACTGTAGCTGCTGCAGAATAATAAACACAATACACCAACTACAAACACTCACACAGAAATTGCAGCCTTATTAACTACATTATGTGGGGTCACACTGGATTAACCCACCATGGAGGCCCTGGGCAAGATTTAGCTGTTGGGCCCCCCTGACCCCCACATTCCTTGCATTCTGTGCGCCGTAACCTACAAGTATAGTGCACACAGCACACACACGATGCTTCATTATATTTTGTTTTGGGCACCAATACACAACTGGTTTCTGGTAAATTTAGATTATCCTTTGAGACTCATCTGATCATTTTCAAACATGTTTGATATTTAGGAGTTAAAATCTGTATGATTATGTCAGTAATCACTGAGTGTGACCATAATAACCAGTGAGAAAGGCAAGTCTATAAGGAGATGGAAGCAGCTGTTGTCAGACAAGAGCAAACTTTTTAGCCTGTAAGGGTAACGCTAACTTCTGTCAACAGTAGTGTGCTAGCTGAGTTAAAATTTCACCTCCAGTTCTCACTGATGAATAGATAACCAGTGTTGACTGTGTCTCCCCAACCTCTTGCATTTATGTTTGCAGCCAAAGGGCGAGTGGAGCTGCTGAGGATCAACCTGAAGGAGCTGGAGCTGGCCAGCGATGTGGACCTGGACAAGATTGCAGAGCAGCTGGAGGGTTACTCAGGAGCCGACATCACAAACGTGTGCAGGTCAGAGACCTCTGCTGTTTCTTAACCTTCAAACCAATGTCGAAACAGAGATGAAACAATAAATACATGCACAGAATGAGCTTTCACTGTTATCATTAAGTTATTATTGAGCAAGTCAAATGCCTTGTATGTGTACACATACATGGCCAATAAAGCTGATTCTGATTCTGACCTGTCATTACAACAAATACAATACAAAAAGGTTTTGGTGTCTGGCGACCCACTGACATATATCATATAACTGCAACATCCCTTTACTTTATTTGCAACTAGAGATGTCACAATACCAGAATTTTAGTAGTCGGTACCAATACCACTGAAATTCCATGATTCTCAATAACCAGTTTGATATCCCGGTAAAAAACAAACAATAATCAGAGTCGATCATTGTCATTTTTCTTTTCCGCCAATTTAAAACTCGTCTGACCTACAAGGACCACAGAGGGGGGTATTTACTTAGTCTGATACAAATCACTGTCAAGGGAGCATGTTGCCTGAAAGTAAAGGGGTCCAAACATGATTTGTGATTACAGAGTCAGGATGGTTGCTACTAATATGAGCTAATATGGTCACATTATGTTAGCATAAACATGGTAGCCTTTAGTGTTTAGCCGTTGCAAACATGGACAAAGAAATACCAATGTATATTTCAGGATAAGACAACTTTGGATCTGTTGTTAATGTAACGTTAACATGCATCAACAGTTTGGAGTGTTTCCTCCCTTCATCTGAAAAGTACAATGGCACCATTTGCATACTGTTTTTGTGAATTTATTATTAATCCCTGATGAGCTGCCTCGAATGAAAAACAATGCCATGTTTTTCTTTGCATTGAGTAGAAGCAGAGCTGTCACAGCAGCTGCTGCTGCTCCTCTGGGCTAGTTTGCGTTCGTCTTCTCTCTGAAGACTAGCGTCCCCGGTACCTATGGTTCTGTAGAAAAATGAGTATTCAGAATTTTGATTTTGACTTTGACTTGGCAGCAAAGTATTGGTTCTCATTAGATCCCTATTTGCATGTCACAGCCTTTTCTCTCCCTGTGGTTTCTGTCAGTGTCAAATAAAGACAAAATGCTATATATATAAAAAATACAGTAAGATATGGGATCTTCTTTCTGCTGCCCTCCACCACCACTGCAGCCTTTTGTGAAAGAAGAAAATAAGTTGCAGCACGTTGGTTGAATAAATTAATTTTAATTAACACATTAATTCATTGAATTAATTTGTTACATTTCCTAATTAAATTTATGTGCCATCTCCTTAAATCATTTATATTTTGTATATTATTTACACATGCCTTTTATAAAGAACTGTTATATTTTAAAGCTCTTATGCTGTGATTTAAAGTCAGAATGTTTTGGCAACAAATCTCAATGGTGCCACATATTGGGGGGTGGGGGGGTATGTGTGGATTAAAAAAACAAAACAAAGTGTTCCTATTTTCTGTTTTTACAGAATATTACTTTACTTAAGATTTCAGAAGCGCTCAATAACACACATACACACAAAGCAAATACTTTTTAACGGTAAAGACTAAAATAATAATGGAACTGAGGAAACGCTATCAACCAGAGGCAGGATAAAAACTAAAAACAGAAAATAATTTAAAATCAATCAATAAATTAGTAAATAAATAAATATGTTAATAATGATCAGTGTATGAAATAAGAAGAATATACCAGATTAATAAAATAAATAAATAGATAAATACATAATAATAAATAAATAGATAAAGTTCCATTAAAGGCCTGGTTAAAAAGGTAGGTCTTGAGTTTTCTTTTAAAAAATATCAACACTGATTTGGACCACAGTGAATTTTTGTTCTAGCTTTGGTGATAATTAAAAGACCACTACCAGAAGACCCGAGGGTTCTAGAGCGTTCATAGGATAAAAGCAAATCTGATAAATAGGTAGGGCTAAGATCATTAAGAGCTTTATAAACCAATAAAAGGATCTTAAAATCAATTCTGAAGCACACAGGAAGCCAATGCAGAGACTTTAAAATTGGTGTAATGTGTGCTCTCTTTCTGCTCCTTGTCAGCACATGTGCGGCTGAGTTTTGTAATAACTGTAACTGAGCAATGTTTTTCTTTGGAAGACCAGAAAGTAGAGCATTACATTAATCAGTTCTGCAGGTAATAAAAGCATCAGTGTCTCTGTGTTGGCTTGGGAGAGAAACGGTCGCACTCTAGTGATGTTCTTAAGATGATAAAATTCATTTTGGTTATATTTCTAATATGTTTTTCAAAACTAAGATGTGAATTAAAGATAACTCCAAAGTGTCTCACTTGTTGACAGGGTTTTAGTGCCAGGGCCTGCAGTTTTGCATTGAGTTTCTCTCTGTCCTCTGTTTTGTCCTGGTTGAGAATTTGAGTACTTCATGTAGCTCTATAGAAATCTCTGTTCACATGAAGCTGTTGTTGTGTGGCGCTGCAGGGATGCCTCTCTGATGGCCATGAGGCGAAGAATCGAGGGCCTCACACCAGAGGAGATCCGCAACATCTCCCGGGACGAGATGCACATGCCCACCACCATGGAGGACTTTGAGTCGGCCCTGAAGAAAGTGTCTAAATCTGTCTCTGCTGCCGACCTGGAGAAGTATGAAAAGTGGATCGAAGAGTTCGGGTCCTGCTGAGAAACACAGCATCCCAGTCGTCTGTGCCTTAATGTGTAACTGTAAAGAGTTGTACGAAAGTGTGTGTGTCAGGTTGTGGCTGTGTATTCTTCTGAATTATTCAGGTGATGATGAGGAAATGAAGTAGGGTTATTATTACTTTAGGTAAAAATGTGCACTTAAAAATGCTATTGTACATTATGTTAATGTTATGCAGAAGTCTTACTCTAAAATGACTGAAGAGTCAACTTGATGCCTGACAAGTGTTGATCAACTGTAGCTGTTAGAATCACTGACATATCTGAGGACACAATGTTTGTAGAGTTCATTTCCAGACATGTTTTACTGCTACTTTGCTTTCCCAAGTGTCATAATGTCAATCAAAGTTACTCCTGTTCTCTTTTTTCCTTTTTCCCCCCTTTTTTAATGCACTTGATTTTATGAAACATGTGATTCTTTCCCATTGTTGAAGATGTAAATTCTTATGGACATAACACTAACAAGATTTCTATAAATAAAGTTAACAATGATGATGCATATTAACACTGTCTTAACATGTACATTTATTAAAGAAGGCAACATGTCTGCTGGGGGAAAAACTACCACACCCAGACAGATTTCTTACTTCAATATGTATTATAGTGTAATATTGATCTTCTAATCATTAGCTTCTGTCTGAACTGAAGTGAAAACCACACAGTCATAAACAAATCCATCAGTGTGAAGACGTTTTCTACACACTGATTATATGTGCAGGGCTCAGTCATTAACCAGGCATCCTGGTTGACGAGTGATTTAGTAATGTGGATATAATGACTAAGGAGGTAAAGGCAAATAATAGAACGGCTACTAGAGCTTGAGATCTGTGCCTAAACCTGACGGGACCTGACAGGTTTAAGTCGGGTCGGGCTGAATTTCTCACATATTTCATGGGCTTATGTCAGGTTTGGGATGTATTATTATTATGATTAGTGGTAGTAGTAGTAGTGTTAGTATTTGTTGTCTTTTTTTCATTTTTCTCCCCCAATTTAGTCAATGCCAATTTAAATTCCCTCTCATGTATTGTCCCTGTCACTGCCAACTCCTATACTGCCTGGTGCATGGAGGGAAGCTTGTTAAGGAAAATGGGCTGTAATCGGGCTCAGGCTGAAATATGCTAATGAGGGATGAGTTTGTGTTGGGTTCAGACAAAACTCCTCAACTTCTCAAGCCTGATTAAGGTTCTAACAGCATGAACAGTCTGGTAAACTCAGAAAATCACATCACTTTACTGTGATGGAGCCTTTAAAACCAAGCAAAGATAACACTTATGACATATAATATTCAAAATCTTGGATGATATCGAGTCTCATATCATGATATTGGTATAATATCAATATATTGCCCAGCTCTACTAGAATGTACTTGAAAAAATCAAACTTTCTTGCAGGTGAGAACAAGCAGAGAATCTTTCTGTCCTTTGAATTACTTGCTTGTCCTCAACATATTTATAAATGATAAGATAACTGAGTGACCACAAACCCAAAATTAGCTGCAATCGACCACCTGCATTTAAAGACAGAAGCCTGAGATCACAGAGGTGCAGATATCTGAAGGTGCAAAACGCTGCACATAAAAACTAATTCACTAATTCATTCATACTTGAGTATTCCCATTTTATGCGATTTTATACTTGGACTCCACTACATCTTAGAGGTGAATATGTTACTCCATACTGTTAATTCCATGACTTCTGTCAGTCAGTTTCAGATGACATGTTTTTCATACCCTTCCTGTTCTGTGAAAACCATTATCTCCAAATTTGTTGATTTTGAATTAGAATTTCTTAAAAAGGGAAATGTGTCTTCACGAAGCTGAAAGAAGGGCTGTTTTTCCTGACTTTAGAGAGACGCGTGGTTCTAACACAGTGGTCTGGGACCTTTACGATCAAAAGAGCCATTTTTGATCCAAAAAAAAGAAAACTGCCTGGAGTCGCAACTGTTAAATTCTATTCTAATAAAGGCTTTTTAAAAATTTGGCATTCAAAGCGAGCTGATGGAGACTCAAGCCACGATCAAAATTTAGCATAAAAGGCACCAAGCCGTAGATGTAGGCTAAGATGCACATTTTAGTTAACAAAATATTAAAACTTAATTTTATATTTGGTGTATAGGCTACATATTGTAACAGTTGTTAAATGTAAGAGTCACATTACACTATAAAAAAAAAAAGCTGAGACGACTCAAAATTTCAAGGCAGTGTACTGCAATAGATTTTTGAGTTTGGAACTTGACTCAAACTCTCAAGTTTTGAAATAAACTTTAAAAGGTTTTTCCAACATGAAATCTTTAATTGAGTTAATTTACTTTTCTTCTTTAAACCTTGAATTTTTGAGTTCTAGAAACTCAAAAAAAAAAAGAGAAGAATTTCACAAATTGGTCACAGTGAGCTGTGAACCTGATTTGTCATTATTAAATGGTTTAAATTGAAAATGTTAAAATCCATCATCATCATCATTCATTTCACCTGAATGACTTTACTCTATAATCTGTTAAATAAATTTTTTAGGAGTTTCTAAAACTCAAATGTTTAAGTTTAAAGAAGAGTAGAAGTAAATTATTATTATTGGTAAAACTTTTTCAAAACTCAAGAGTTTAAGTTGGGCTTAAAACTCAAAAATCTATTGCCTTTTTCATAAACATACAACAAAGATAAATGAAAATGTTATTCATTTTCATATAACTTTTTGCCAAAATCACAGGGAGCCGCTGGTGATCAGCTAAAGGGCTGCAGGCTACAGACCCCGGTTCTAACTTCATTACAAACGTGATGATCTATAGACCATGATGCACGGCTGTAGATTCAACTAAGAGTATATGAAGTCGTTAAAATGAGCTCAACCTGAAATATTTATGCTGCCTTTGTACAACACTGTGTTGCATGGATTTTGAAGTCTGTTTATAAATAAAGATTATTAATACATTATTATCTACAGCAGTGAAATGCAACATGCACATGAATGCAGCAGTAACAGTAATCCAGAAACATCAGATATAATAGTAACCATTCAACATACTATTTTTACAGTGTGGTGTTTGTACTTTTACAGAAGAAGAGGGTCTGAACTCTTCTTCCACCTGTGGTTTTAACGTTCTGCATCACTATCACATGAAGCAACTAGAAGGTCGGAAAACATCTTCTTTTACCCCTCAGCCAAACACGGGTAATTGTGGGTAACTCGATGTCTCAGTGGAAACGGTGCCTGTGAACCAGTGTGTGCCTGAGTGCTGCTGTGTACCGAGTGTTTCTGCTCAGTCACCAGATATCTGAGAACAAAGCAGCAAGTGTTCACAATCTCTCAGCCTGCACGACCACGATGATCAGACAAGACAACAGCCTGGTGGTCATAAGGAGAGTATTCAATCAGCACGATTTTAGCCCCAAATACATGGTCCACCTGTAATTCATACTCACAACGTACTCACGTTTATAATCTCAGAGAATATTCAGGTTTGTTTCTCCTACATTCATGAGTTTTTTCTTGTAAATTCACCAGTTTAATCTCTGAGAATACACACGTTTATTCTTGTAAATTTGTCACCTTCATCTGAGACCTTCATTTTTTTTCTCACAAATTTATGACTCAAAGAACATTCAGGTTTTTCTCGTATATTTTTGATTTTTTTTTTTTTACTTTAATGATAGATTTCAGTTTTCTTCTTGCATATTTATGACTTTATAATCTCAACATTCATGTTTGTTTCTCATGAATTTGTGTTTTTTTTTCTCAGTGAATTTCTTCTCATAAATTTACCACTTTAACCCCAGATAAAACTCAAGTTTTTTCTTGTAAATTTGTAAGCTGTTTCTCGCAAGTTTTTGACTTTCTTCTCAGATCAGATCATTTCTGAATTTCTTGCAAATTTATGACTTTATAATCTAGAGAATGTTCAAGCTTGTCTCTCATAAATTAGATTTTTTTTTTCTTGTAAATTTGCCAGTTTAAATCTGAGAATACCAACATTTTTTGTAAATTTCTGACTTTAATCTGAGAATTTAAGAATTTTTTCTCACAAATTTCTGACTTTTTTTTTTTCTATTTGACCATAGAGAATGTCTTCTTGCATATTTATGACTTCATAATCTCAGAACATTGTTTGAAATTTGTTTTTGTTTTTTCTCATAGATTTGTGAATTTCCTTTTGTAAATTTACCACTTTAACCTCAGATAATATTCAAGTTTTCTTATTGGAATTTTCGAGTTTTCTTGTAAATTTATGACTTTATAATCTCAGAAAATATCCAGGTTTTCTCCTTGAAAATTTGTGACTTCACCTCGGAGAATTTCAGATTTCTTTTTCTCACAGTTCAGACAAGACAACAGTCTGATGGTCATAAGGAAAGCTTTTAATCAGTAGGATTTTAGATCCAAATACACAGTCCAGCTGTAATTCATACATTTTATGCACGCAAATGTCTCAAAATAGTAACACATGGGTCTACCGCCATTGAAACAAAGAGCAAATGAAAACAGATTTTTGTTGTTTTATTCAGCAACACGTCTGAATCCATGCCTGACATACAGTTTGCCTTACAGGCTAATTTCGGGTCGTCTACAGCACTTTGTTGTCTTGATTTAATTTGGAATTAGAGGCTGATCCAAACACTGGTTGAGATGTTTTTGAGTCATCATGCAGCTTCCTAGTTGTAATGTAACAGCAAACTGCATTCACTAGCTAGACTACACATGCACCTTTTGCTATGGCAGTACATCATGCATTCTGCAGCTTAACTGAACCCCCCGGGGAGACGGATCACAACCTCAGCTGCTCTGAGGTGCACAAGCTGATGTTTTAAGGGTTTTTAAAAAATAAAAAAAAAAAAAGCTCGACATTTCATTAAAATAAAGCAAAAACCAGGTCAAAATGCTTGTACTTTCTGAGTTTTGGATGAATTAAACCCATTTTTTTGACTAATAACCTGCCTCGTGAAACATTTTGTCATTTCAGTCAGTCATGAGGAGATTTACCACAAAATAAAATGAAAAACAAAACAAAACAACAACATCTATGCAGGTTCATGTCCAGTTTTCACTCCATAAATCAAAACTAAGTGGAGAATCTTTCCTTCAACAGTAACTTACACATTGTATCTGTGGACATGTCTTGTGCACACGCTGTGATTGACAGCGGTCCAGTTATATGAGTAGTTATATATGTTTAGAGTGCATAGACAATCTGAACAGCCTCACTTACATTCTCCAGTATTAGTAACAGAAACCACACACAAAATAAATAAAAAGTAATAATAAGGATTATAATTCCCCCTTTACTGGTAGAGTCCCAAAATAGTCACGAGGCACTGTGAAGAAACACAATCAATATATGAGCCTCGGCAGTGGGCAGCAGGGAGCCACGTTTTCATCAGTGACATTCAGAGTTTAGAGGAGTGGGAGCAAAACAACCTCCACTCAATGTGCAGACACAAGATTTATACAAACATCTTCTAGACACAGTGATCTGTGCAACGGCTTATTAGGGACATTAGGTAAAATAATAATAATAATAATAATAATGATAATAATAATAATAATAATAATCACTTTATTTATTATTAGTAGTAGTCATAGAAGTAGTGTAGAGCTAGGGGAGGAGATAATATTCCAAGAAAAATCTCAGATATTCTATGAGATAGAAGTTGTAAATTTCTAGAAAAACAAATTTAATTTAATATTCTCTGAGATTATAAATTCATAAAAAGCACGAAAGAAATTTCTCCCAAATGTGTTATATACAAAACATCATACTGATTTGGATGAGGTGTCGGCTCCTCTGATTTCAGATTTCTTTTTCTCATAAATTTATGATTTTACAATCTCAGAGAATATTCATACGTTTTCTCCTGAATTTGTGAGTTTTTTCTTGCATATTTAAGACTTTATAATCTCAGAAAACATTCCAGTTTTTTCCTCAAAAATTTGTGAATTTCTTCTTGTAAATATGCGCTTCTTCTCGTAAAAATGACATTCTTCTCAGATTCATGACTTTATAATCTCAGAGGTTTTTCCCTCTTAAATTTGTGACTTTAACCTCTGAGAATTTCAGTTTGTTTTTTTCCTCACGAAGTTATGACTGTATAATCTCAGGATATATTCAAGTTTGTTTTTTTTCTCATAAATATCTGAGTGTTGTTTTGGTAAATTTAGGACTTTAATCTTGGAAATTCTAAGTTCTCCCCCTTCCCCAGCTCTGTTTTTATTTTAAACCAACAGTCCTAATGGTCCTAAAATGCTGTCATAGCATCTTTACCTTTTTTGATGAAATATTAGTTTGCTGCATCGATGCTTATGTAACAAGAGATTCAGATATAAAGG